>JAMPIV010020828.1:0-85000 GCA_024509875.1 Oreohelix idahoensis | reverse complement strand
ATATTATAGTTATAGAGATAGACAATACTTAATACCCCTAGAAAAATTAGCCAACATAATCAAATAATAATACATAATATCATAGGCGGATCTTGAAAGGGAGCAAATAGACTTTCAGGACATTCACTCTCATCACTCCTGGACGTTTATACAGCTGATCCTAACCTTTGATGTCGATACACCCTTATTCTGTTCAGAAAAAGGGGTATTTCTTGTAAGACCAATCTCTAGCCTGGCACTATCCTGGTATCATCTGATACATCTTTTTGTCCAGGATAACCTTATTCTTTACTACAATAAGACCCTTTCGCTACACAAATGTCTTCGACAGGGCTCGAATAAATCCAGCCCAAGTTCCGGTCGACGACACTCGTTTAAATGTCGTCGTCTTGAACCTGGATCACCCGATCGCCAGCGCAGTGTGATAACCATTACACCAGCGCGGCTCTCATTTCTAATTTCATAGTTAATTATGCTCAAGACAACTTCAGCTACGTGCAAAAACAAGACATGGAAATGACACTACACAGCAACACATGACCTTATTTATCAATCTATGACCCATAAACCTTTAAAGATTTTTTCCAATAAAACTGCAGACATAGACCTAACACCAACCCTTCGCTTGGACTCAGATCTGCCAACCCGAACCCTAACCGACACACTCCACCCATCCCCCTCTTGCCTAAAAAATACAACCCAGAAATGAAAATACAGACAAAGACCTAACCCCGACACTCTCCGAAGCTCAGATGTAGTGCTGCCACCCACACTATCGAACCTTAACCGGCACTCTCCACCCCTCCCTCCCTTACCCGCAAAAATGCAAACAAAATGACGCATACTATACACCTATTCTTGTACTGTATAATAAGGGAACAACAGAAGTGATTGCGTCATTAATAGGCTGGACTGCCCACGGTAAATTTCCGGTGTTATGTATTGCGAGTCGCACCGATGACCCGTCATCGAAGCATCATTTTTTGGTGATGCCTAGATGGCAGGGAGGATAGTGTGATTCGCTTGCATAGCTAGGCGGGGTATTCGCACGGAAGGTCTTGGGTTCGAGTCCTGGGTAAGCCACTCACGTCTGTTGTGTTTCTGTTGTCTAGTGTTCAACTTCTTTATTTCTTACGAGTGCCTGAAAATATGCCTTTAAGTTTGTCTAATATTTATTTACCTATTCTTGTACATATAACATCTTGTGCGTCACCGTAAAACACAGCAAGCATATACAAATACGTAATTATAACCATTTGACCTAAATAGGTCAAAATAGCGGCCGCTATTCTTTTGACATATACGTCGGCCCTTGTTTGTCGATTTCCATACACCCCTTAGTGGGGGCCCTTGCCTTTATTGTTCGTATTTGGACACCATTTTCCGTTCCTCATACCTTAGTCTAAATCAGTGATTCATAACATGCTTCCCCTGGGGGGCGGGGGGAGGCGAGACTCACACTTCGGGGGGTGCTAGATATGCCAGATACATGTAGTTTAGAACGCGTACCATTTCATACAGTATATACAACACAGAACTCAAATGTATTTGTACAAAATAGAACACTTGCAACGTGAATTAGATAGCGAACCGAAGTTACATTCTGTAAATAACATTTTCTCAAAATAAACGTGTATTTCTTTCAAGCATTTCTGACATGTTTTGTGAGCTACAAGATAAAGTGGTGCGAGGCTTCTTAAGATACTGTAAAGGGGTCCGAAGCTTGTCAACATGCTGTAAAGAGGTCAGAAGCTTGTTAACATGCTGTAAAGAGGTCAGAAGCTTGTTAACATGCTGTAAAGGGGTCCGAAGGTTGTTAACATGCTGTAAAGGGGTCAGAAGCTTGATAACATGCTGTAAAGAGGTCCGAAGCTTGTTAACATGCTGTAAAAGGGTCAGAAGCTTGTTAACATGGATTGCGAGCCTTCTAAAGATACTGTAAATGGGTCCGAAGGTTGTTATCATGCTGTTAAGGGGTCCGTAGCTTCTTAAGATGCTGTAAACGGGTGCGGGGCCTCTAAAAGGGTATGAAACAGAGTTTTAAATGGTTGCTAGGATACGCTTAAGAGTCCCCATCTTGTAGGGATGTACAACCAAGTAGAACCTGAGTACTGTTTTCTACACTTGTTCTCATAATTATTGTTTTTTTCTTGTGTATTTTTTACATTGAACAGATCGTAACATCTTTCATATTTGGACATGCGCGTTAAAATAACCGACGAACATTGCGTCCAGGTTGAACAAGGGGTGAAAACTCTTATTTTTTAAACAA
This sequence comes from Oreohelix idahoensis, assembly GCA_024509875.1. Taxonomy (NCBI): domain Eukaryota; kingdom Metazoa; phylum Mollusca; class Gastropoda; order Stylommatophora; family Oreohelicidae; genus Oreohelix; species Oreohelix idahoensis. The sequence continues at coordinate 82,728 of JAMPIV010020828.1, read as the reverse complement.
ATTGTGTAATTTAAGCTAGAGGGCACGGTCTCAAATCCAATCCTTTTGCCCCTCTAACCACTCTGCCACTTTTCGGCATGATAACACTATAAATAGCGAGCAAGTATACCCATCAAAACAATGACGGGAGAAGAGCTGAAGCCGATATTTTAAACGTGTAACATCCGCTCTATATTTTAAAAAAACTGTACATTGTGAATTAGTCAATACAGCATTACTAGACGAATTACTAACCGCCTCTTTAATCACAATAATTTTTGTAGATTTACAGTTATCATTAACATTTTTGTCTTGATAGCTTGTGTCCTGAATGTCGTGTTTCCTTCCTCGCGTGAGCGCTACGCAAAGTTGACAATGAGCAAAGACTGCTTCTGGTAAGTTTTCACCATAATGGTCAAATGATTGTCACTGTTCTTTTGTTATTGTAATGGTTTGAAGCTAATATCACAGAAAACTGACACGCGTGGTTTTCAAGGGGCTGACTAAGACAAGACAAAAGTCTGAGACAAGACAAAAGTCTGAGAAGATAGATGAGTTATGGTGTTTAATGTGGATAGAGTGACTTAGTTATCAAGAGTAAAGAACAGATGCTGACTCTGTCTCCTGCCACGCAATGACAGTGCTTTAACTAATGTTACATTGGCTCTCGATTTTCTTGGAGATAAGGTTTAGTACACATTAGTGACTCCACAAACAACTAAGTTTTTTTAAGTACAGAATACAAAGAGGATCTGATCCGCCAATAAATTTTCTATTTTTATTCACAACAAAAGCTCTTGTGTAAAACCAAGAATTATCAATAACAAGCAAATACACCCAAACAAATGCATTACAAAAAAAAATTAATCAAGCGACCACAATACTAGCAAACGTAATATTAGTCTTAATCCACACTGATTTAACTGCAGCTGTTATTGGAAAGAAGTTTAAGCTAATCCATCAGCAAAAACCCTGAAATAAACAAATTCCTACACCACCAAATGACCCTGCTGACTTATCTTTGTCAGCGATATAACCAGTGTATGCACTAGTGTTCCTTGTTACGGTATATGTTATTAACGCCGTCTGCTAAAGGTTAGCAGACGTGCAATTGTAAAGGTTAAGACATTTAATATATTACGATAGATGTTTCAATTATTGAACGCTCCATACACGATCGATTATGACGTGTCTAGCGTTGTTTGGGTCACAGTCGGTAACTAGGAGACGCTACCCTTTGTTACTTGACCGCCAAGCTGAATAGCTGCGTTTTCTAACCTTCCAATTCAATGGCATGATATAGCCATTTATATGGGCATTTATGATGGACCAGGGTCAGTCCTAGAACTCTATATGAGAGGAAACTTATGGAGGTTAGTGTTTAACTAGAATCCTCAGAAGGAGGAGAATAATCGTCCAATCCGTATGAAATATTCAGACTCGCAGTCTCACTGTCGGCAGGTAGCCATGTCTATCTGCGCGTGCATATAGCTGTGATGTTCTGACGACAATACTGCATTGCATCCTTAAACGGACATTGACACGTAAACCAGCAGTCTACGTTATTGATTAATTTATGCATGACTTATACGGACTTATGTTCTGCTCATATTTGAAATGATCATCCTGTGTGTACATGTGATTAAATATTACGGACTCAACCTGAAGGCATTAATTACTTCATTAATGTTTCTGAGTTCAAGTATTACATGTTACTTCTTCATACCATGCTACTGAGTTGTATGAACGCTTCACCCTAATTCGCGTAATGATAAAACAAGCACGATGAACAAGAAATCACTAAAATAACTATACTCAGCACATGATCTTCAACCGGCAAATAACTCAGCAACAAAGTGGCGGCCGATTGTTGGGAACGACAGAAAAAAGAAACAAACTTCTGTTCCTTACGCACATGTTAACCACAATATTTACGATCAAGTTTCGATCACATGATCCAGTCGAAGATGACGTTGTACTCATTATAATGCCTAACAACGTGACGTCACCGAAGGTCGTGTAGGTGAAGTGTCGGAGAAACCAAAGCCGTTTTCTAAGTCTACCCGGGGGAAACATGAGCCATTTGAAGCAAACACACGATATGGACTACAGGAGCAGACAGTCAGGGGCTTTAGCCTAGCTGTTGACGACCTCTAGCACTGATCTAAGCAACGGAAAAGATAAGTCTAGTTGTTCAACTGTCGTCATTGCAAACAGTAATACTGAGTCCATGCCTTTTGCCTGCATAGGCATGTTTTTTTCTGAATGTGTTTCATGTATTTTTTGGTTGTTTTAATGTGTTGTTAATTAGCGGGCCGGTTGGAGGGAACTGAAATCTCTGGGGAATGTCGCGAACAGCTGACCACCTAGATTTCAGTCGGTCTTAGGGCAGTTAAACGATTGCACTTTTGGAAGCCCCATTGAGGTTTGCCGGTGGACTGCCTGTCCAGATCTGCTATCGTTCGACGGTTTGTGTTAGCTGTGCCGTTCCGTAGATAACTGGCGTATTTTATTTGTACTAAGTTCACATTTTTATTCTGTTTTGTATCATGTTCGTTAACTATTTCGTCCAGTCTACTCTTACTATCAATTTATTTTATAATTGTTAAATGTTTGTCCGTTATGAGTCCTGTGATGTCATCATTTTTTGCATTCATTTTTTTTTTGTGTACTTTGTATATTAAGTTGACCTCGGGTCAGTCCTTGACCTTTCATTTGGCTTGTGACACTTCCGCTTGTTTTATTTAGTTCATAAATTCATTTTTAATTGTGAAAATGTCTTTTTTGCGTCTTGACATTGTTTGTACCCTTTAGTTGCATCATTGTTTTGTTTGTCCTCATGATATATATTAAATACTACATTAATAATATGATATTATATTCAATAATACACTTGTAATTTAATTTAATTAATTTTTTCTGATATTTAAGGTTAATATGGGACATTGCATAATTATGCAGTGATAGTCCAAGAAATTAGCACTACAATTTATAAGAGATGCCTAGGGCATAATAATATAATATATATATATATTGACCAAATAAAATAATCTTATAGTCTACCTTTGAGGTAACAGACCCATTGTATATTATTTAATATACTTTTCTGGTACTAAGAGAGTGACTTAGTACATTGAACAATATAATTACTAGGAATCATGCCCAACATTATTGGATATTAAGATTAATTGTGTGATGTAATTACATTATAGTTAACAGATATCATAACTATTTATGATATAGTTAGTACTTAGATACAATATTGTTACAAAATATTGTCTATTAGTTGAACTTAGACATAAGAGTTCAGTACTATTGTGATTATTTATATTGAATATTCCTAAGTTGAGTAAGTATAATAATTACTCTGAAGCTACTATTGACTATTTTAATCAGTAATTATCAATAATTACTTACCAGATAAAAGTCAAAATGTTTACTATAGACCATTTCGTTAAAATTGGTAAAGAATATGGTTATAAATCTCAAGAACTTCGTCAGTTTGCTGAGGCAGAACTGGAAAAACATAAAGCAGAAATGGAGGAACGTGAAAGAAAAGAAGCAGAGAAAATGGCTGCATTAAAGAAAGAGGAAGAGGAACAAAAGGCTGCATTAAAGAAAGAGGAAGAGGAACAAAAGGTTGCATTAAAGAAAGAGGAGGAGGAACGTGAAAGAAAGGAAGCAGAACGTGAGATGAAGCAAATTGCCAAGGAAAATAGATTAAGAGAGATTGCTCAACGTGAAAGAGAAGAGCAAAGAGCAATTGCCAGACAGGAAGAAGAGAATAAATTGAAACGAGAGGAAATTATTTTACAACAAGAAATGGAATTGGCGCGTATTAAATTGGAGACAGCAAGATTACAAGCACAAAGTGCTGATGCAAACCAGAATAATAACGCACAAAATGGATCGTCATCCAGCCAAAATAAACATTTCTACAACTTTAAATTACCCACTTTCAACTTAAACGTGGACGACCTTTCATCATTCCTGTCACGTTTTGAACAGACTTGCAAAACAAATCATTTGCCCGAAGAGTCATGGGTACTCAAGTTAAATGAATTCTTGGTTGGAGAACCATTGACGGCTTCTCAAAATGCTGACCCATCAATAGCAAATAACTACGGTGCTATTACGTCCTTGCTTTTACGAAGGTTTCACCTGGACGAGGAACACTGTAGGTTGAAATTTAAGGGAATTTTACCTGAATCTCCAAAAGATTTTGCAGGATTCATTGCGAACATAGCAATACATTTAATAGATGGGTTGAACTGGCAGAAGTCAACAAATCGTACGACAAATTAGTTGATTTACTACTACGGGATAAGGTATTATCTTCGGTTAGCCAACCATTCTTTGCATATTTGCAGGAGCGTAAACCAGGTACTATTGACGAGTTGGAAAAAATTTCTTTAAACTACTGTTCAGCACATCCGAATGCGAACATTTCTAACTCTTCATTCAGAGAACCTCTACCTGTGGCGTCTAATATGGCCTACAATCATAATAACAAATAAAGACATCACAGTGTAGACAGAAGTAGGTTCCAAAGAAATCACAATGTTAACTTTCAGAAGGGACATAATAATGATTTCAACAATAAAAATGAGTTCAACAGAGGTAGATCACGAGATAGAAATTATTCACCTCAAACAAACTACCACAATAGTCAACATAACACTAATTATAATCGATCACATACCCCCAATAATAACAATAACTGGAATGGTAATAATCATGGCTCGAGACATCGAGATAATAGTTACTATAGAGGACGACGAGATAATTCTAACAATTATACTCGTAATCGATCTCATTCTCGGGGATCATCTCAGTACAACCATAATACAGGGGCGGCAGTTACAAATAATACTACCCCTATAGCTCAGGTCCCACTTGACGATAATACAACACAGTCTTCTGCTGCATGTTTTGCTATTAATTATAATGTGGCAAATAGTTGCCAACAATGCAATCTTATTTTTCAGAAGGCGAAAGAAACAGTGCTTAACTGCGGACATATTACACCAGAGGTAGGTCTTGCAGTCAACGATGGAACAGGCTCACTAATTTTTAACAGGGGAATCGTTAATGGATCCGTCGTCTCAGTGCTGAGAGATTCAGGATCCACAACGATTGGTGTACGTCAGTCGCTGGTACATCCTAGCTGTGCGACAGGAGAATATGTACGCTGCATGACATTTGGTGGAACTATTGAGTTCTACCCCACAGCTATTGTTCATATTAGAACACCCTTTTTTTCACAGGGAATGTAAAAGTATGTATGCTAAAAAAGCCTATTGCTGATCTGATGGTTGGTCGTATACACGGCAGTAAAGATTGTACTCCAGATGAGATCATAGAATGGGAGAAACATAACCTATGCACTGGAAACGCCGTGACGACTAGAGCGCAGACTCAACTCATGGAGAAAGTTAGTGATAATAAGATGGATGCAGACAACCAAGAGGAGTTTGTAGTCAATTCACCTATTGACAGGGAAACATTTGCAACTAAACAAAAAGAGGATAAATCTTTAAAAAAAATTTTTAAGCTGGTTGATAAAGTTGACAATCTATCCTCAGGTAATAATAACAAACATTGGTTTGTTATTAAAAATGACATATTGATTAGATGTTTTAATGACAAATCACAAATGAAACAACAAGTTATGGTCCCGTATACTTTTAGACGGTACATTCTTCAACATGCGCATTACTCACAGTGTGCTGGACATATGGGATATACTCTATCACGATCTCGAGTACTGTCTTCATTCTTTCGGCCAGGAGTGTCAAGAGATATTTCGCAGTATGTACGTTCCTGTACTACATGCCAAGAAGTGAAAGCACGTGGAGCTTTTCACACGGCGCCTATTCAGGCTTGCGATATCTCAGTAAGACCGTTTGACAAGATGGCCATAGATATTATTGGTCCATTGCTACCATCGGCCAGAGGACATAGATTCGTCCTTACGTGCATTGATTTGTGCACACGATGGCCAGAAGCTATCCCATTAAAGACCACCACTACCACAGATGTAGCTGATGCACTACATCTCATCTTTTCTAGAATAGGGTTTCCTAGAAAACTTTTATCAGACCATGGGTCACAGTTCATATCTGACACCATGAAGGAAGTCATGAAAACCTGGAACATTGATAGGAATTTAAGTAGTATTTATCATCCTATGAGTAATGGTGCAGTTGAAAGACTTAACCGTACACTTAAACAACTACTACATAAGGTTACTGTTAAGCACCCTCATGACTGGGACAGAGCACTCCCAGCTGTTCTATTTGCTTATCGGGAGGTACCGCATGAACAAACTGGCTTCTCTCCCTTTGAATTAGTTTTTGGTGCTCCCCCAAGAGGTCCTATGGGACTAATAAAAGACTTATTAATTGACGCGGAGATGACTCAGGACACTCAGTCATCTTACGAGTATGTGATTAATCTTCGGAAGAACATTATTGAGTCTTGCCAGTTAGCAACAGCTTCTTCTGAGGCTGCAAAAGCTAAGGCTCGATCTCTACAAAATAGGTCTCGACGATTACGCCAATTATTCCCAGGCGATGAGGCTTATGTGTTACTTCCTCACAATAACAATAAATTATTGATATCTTGGAATGGTCCTTACAAAGTCATTGATAAAATTTCCGACGTTGATTACGTCTTAGATATCAAGGGACACAAAAAGATATTTCATATTAACATGCTCAAGCAATTTCATACACGTCCTGAACACTTACAGTCAATTTTTCATGAACTAGATGACACCACAGTATCTACTTGTTATTATTCTAACTTATCCGTCATCCAGGAAGAAGAATCTTCTTTTCCTGAGGTACAGTTGCCGTTACCGGTACCAGTAGTTCAACCTACTGAATCTTGGCGGGATGTAACCATTTCTTCAACGGTTACACCGCAACAGCATCTACAGATTGCTAATCTATTACAATCTTATCCAGATGTGTTGACCGACGTCCCGGGTCGCACATCGGCTATCAGTCATGACATTACTCTCAATGACGATACACCTATTCGTGTACATCCCTATTCGGTTCCTTTACATTTCCTTGCTAAAACTACTAAGGAACTTGAACAGATGTTGTTTCTGGGAATCATTGAGACTAGTAATTCGCCATTCTCTTCTCCATTAGTGATTGTCCGGAAGAAGGACAATAACATCAGACTATGTGTTGATTATAGAAAATTAAATGCTAAGACTATAGTTGACAGCGAACCACATCCACTTATCGACGACTTACTGCCACGTCTATCCAACGCAACTATATTTAGTAAGATAGACTTAACTAAAGGTTATTGGCAGATACCACTGACCAAAAAGGCTAAGTACTACACCGCATTTTCCACTCCACAAGGTCTATACCAGTGGAATGTGATGCCTTTTGGGCTTGTTAATGCGCCAGCTACCTTCATTCGCCTGATGCGACAAATTTTATCAGGTAGACCAGACGTTATTACATATATTGACGACATATGCTTGTTTAGTTCGTCGTTTGAGGAACATGTTTCGGGACTTAGATATGTTTTCGACACTCTAAGGAATTATCATCTAACTGCTAAACCTACAAAGGTGCAGATCGCGTGTAATGAGATAACCTTTTTGGGACATATCATTGGAGCGGGATATATCCGAACGTTACCTAGTACGGTCTCCAAAATTCTAAACATAGCAGTTCCTCAGACGAAGAAACAGGTCAGGAGTTTGTTAGGACTTGTTCAATATTACAGTAGATTCATACCAAACTTGTCATCCATCACGGCTGTATTGTCTTCATTGTTAAAAAAAGACATGCCGGTGAAGGTGACATGGACTGGTATATGCAATGAAACTTTCAACAAAATTATAAATTTGTTTTCGCATGAACCAATTTTAAGACTTCCCGATGCTTCCAAAAGATTTTTCTTACGAACAGATGCTAGTAACTACGGTATCGGTGCATGCCTGCTCCAGAACCATGATGGCGTTCTACATCCTACCTTATATATTTCAAGAAAGCTAAAGCCGGCAGAAACAAAGTATTCCACAGTGGACAAGGAACTTTTATCACTTATATGGGCAATCACGAAATTAGAGAAGTTCTTGCTTGGTGCTCCATTCACCATACAGACTGACCAGCGTGCTGTAGCATCTTTGCGTAGATCAAACCACAAAAGTCCAAAACTCGCCAGATACGCGATCATCCTGCAGCCATTTGAATTCTCCATTGAACATATTCCTGGCACTGAAAACATTGTGGCGGATGCTTTGTCACGTAATCCTATTGATGACGAATAATCAACATTGACATTCCTAAAATACGTCAATCATCACTACATTGGATAGAACGAAGTATCAACTATAAGGGAACTAACCTTGACTTCAATTTAATAATATTTATAAACACTATATGCATCACAGAATTGAACTAAAGACAATCAAGGTATGCATATTGACATTGAAACTTCGTCTAACGTCCATACACAATATATGAATATTCGTTGAACAATCATGGAACAATATCTGACGACAAGTCGAACTTATTATCCTATGTGCACTTAATTCTTGGATCCTAGGATAATTGACATTTCTGTCCGACGTAAATGTTTCAACACTTTGTCTAAAAGAATTCATCAGGATCAGGACTACGGATGGATCATCATATCCTATACTAATTAATTAGTTAACTTAACTTCTTAATTGAATTAATATCAATAAAATGAAATGTGAGAAAAATGAAATGAAAAACAAAAAAAAGAACGAAATATGAAAAGAAGAAATTATGAAAAGAGAAAATAAATCTCACACAAGTATTAGATTAATATTTTTTTTTTATGTACCTATACGTTATTTAGTTAGTTAAATTAGATAGTTATTATTCACTAACACTTAACACACACAATTAAGTTAAACTTATATTCGAATTTCTTTCTATTTCTTCTCACTTATTTGTCTTTTCTTCTCTCATAACATCGCGTTACATTAGAATCTTAATAATTTAACTCTTAGTTTAATTAATTAATTAAATTTTAATTAGTCAAATTAATTCCTATATGACATACTAATACGACAGACCTTACTTTAATTTAATTCTATCATTCACTATTGACATTAGACATTTTATTTAGTTGATATAATAATATGCATAATATTGATATATAATATGATTAATTTTAGATGACTATGACAAATAGTTAGTTGACATGACCGCGACACGGTTCTACTCAGAACATCGTCGGCCATATGTCACAATTGTGTTAAATTTTTTTGAAAAATTGTTAGGTCTGATAGATCTTGAAAAAAAATCTATCGATTTTTTTTTTCCCCGGTGTACAGGGAATTGTTACGGTATATGTTATTAACGCCGTCTGCTAAAGGTTAGCAGACGTGCAATTGTAAAGGTTAAGACATTTAATATATTACGATAGATGTTTCAATTATTGAACGCTCCATACACGATCGATTATGACGTGTCTAGCGTTGTTTGGGTCACAGTCGGTAACTAGGAGACGCTACCCTTTGTTACTTGACCGCCAAGCTGAATAGCTGCGTTTTCTAACCTTCCAATTCAATGGCATGATATAGCCATTTATATGTGCATTTATGATGGACCAGGGTCAGTCCTAGAACTCTATATGAGAGGAAACTTATGGAGGTTAGTGTTTAACTAGAATCCTCAGAAGGAGGAGAATAATCGTCCAATCCGTATGAAATATTCAGACTCGCAGTCTCACTGTCGGCAGGTAGCCATGTCTATCTGCGCGTGCATATAGCTGTGATGTTCTGACGACAATACTGCATTGTATCCTTAAACGGACATTGACACGTAAACCAGCAGTCTACGTTATTGATTAATTTATGCATGACTTATACGGACTTATGTTCTGCTCATATTTGAAATGATCATCCTGTGTGTACATGTGATTAAATATTACGGACTCAACCTGAAGGCATTAATTACTTCATTAATGTTGCTGAGTTCAAGTATTACATGTTACTTCTTCATACCATGCTACTGAGTTGTATGAACGCTTCACCCTAATTCGCGTAATGATAAAACAAGCACGATGAACAAGAAATCACTAAAATAACTATACTCAGCACATGATCTTCAACCGGCAAATAACTCAGCAACATTCCTCAGTTCTTAAAATGCGACAATGCTCTGCGCTCAGTTCCCCGACAAAATGAATAATCTTTCTCTCTTGGCACTGTTGTTATATATTCCGATTGAAATTGGCGGATCGCTAACAGGGATGATGATTACCCTCTCCTTTCCCTAAACTGCTGCAAATCCGTAGAACTAACTCCACCATAACCCCACCACTGGAACGACATCTTGTACCCTAGGCTAGGCCTCTACCCAGAGAAGGTGCTGTAGATCTAAGATAAAACCCCGAGGTAATCAATGCGTGCACTTCAGATTTAATGGGACGCTGAAGGTAATCCCTCCACTGCTACAAAGGCCCGCCACTCTTTGGAAGCGCGAGCAGATATATATATATATATATATATATATATATATATATATATATATATATATATATATATATATATATATATATATAGAAGTTGAATGCAGATGATGCCTGTGGAGCAGGACGCTCCACTTGCTTTGCAAGTAGGCGTTGACAGTGGTTCCCAGGAAGGGAAAATTAACCGGCTATCCGTAATTAGGAGTCGGACTAAACAACCACAAATGCAGTACGTTGAGGACTACCCCGATGTAAAGGGGTAGACTGTTTATCTGGCCTTATAATAAGGCAGGAAGGTAATTCCAGGCTGATGGCACAGAACTCTTTTCGGAGGTGACCAGATGTTGCTGTAATAAACATAGTCAAAATGCACTTATCATCTATTCAACATCAAGATCAACCATCATTTAAAGCAAAGCAAAAATGGAAAACATTTAACATCTAGTCAGCATCCAAACAAACATCGTTTAAAGCAAAGCACAGGTATACCCATTGACAGATTAACCAGTGCTGACGTGATTCTGCATTTATTTATCTTTCTCTACCCTCCTCTCTCACTGACCGTTACTCATAAAGCGCCGGCATGCAGGCCTACGCGATAGCTCGCACATGCGTAATCAGGGGGGTTTACACCGATTGGCGACAGGGGGGGTTAGGGAGGTAAACAAACCTGCCCCATGTGCTAGGTTGGGAACTGATCTTACATCGCCTCAGCCCGTTCTTGCTAACGCGCAGGCATGTAAACAAAATAGCAAGGCACGTTTCATGTTATTAACTGGGGCGATACTAAATCCAATCCTATATATACATGCATATCAAATGACACAACGTATCATACTTCGGGTATTCCGCTAAAAGTATTACACATAGGACAGAAGTAATCAATTAAATTAAAATTACATGTTGTGAAACAATTATACAGATTCGCCCCGAAGGCCAGAAAACAATCTCTTATGTTTACCCTCTGGGTAAAAAAAAAGTCCCACCACACAACGCTTAGTTACATAGCTACCCTTAGAGGGGCAAAATTATTCTTTTATTGAAACACATCCTATATATATATATATATATATATATATATATATATATATATATATATATATATATATATATATATATATATATATATATATATATATATATATATATATATGTCGGTGTCTGTGGCCTAATTGATATGAACGCAGTTTCATAATCCAGATATACCAGGTTCGAAACCTGCTGCAGGCGATTTGGTAGCAGATCGCTTTGTGTGGATTTTTAACAATGGTATAAGCGCCGTACCGTTCAGAAAGCAATGGCAAACTACTGAATGAAAAAATTGCCTAGAAAAATCACAAACAGCCAATAAAAGCTGGGGTTGATTGCCACGTCCTGTAAAGGATAAGCAACTAACTTTATATATATATATATATATATATATATATATATATATATATATATATATATATATATATATATACTCTGTGCATAAGAGGAGTTCTCAATCTTTCATGAAGCATCTTAAAATACACAACCATTAGTCGTTAAAATAAAACCCCGTAGAAGGCTTACAAACACAACTTATTTTACAAGAACTAGCAATAGCTTCTTGGTGTATGTTGGTGGTAGCCGAACTAACAATTCCTAGAACCCGCCATAATGGCTTACTCTGACTTGTTATAAAACCCAAGAAAAAATAATACTAACAAGTTAATTAAGAACGCTTACCGAGACTAATGGAGAGTATTACTCACTAATTAGTTGGCAAACTGCACAGGCGTCTCTACTGCTCACGACAGGAATTGTTAGGACTGAAGCATTTAGAAGCAGCAGAGAATCAGTTATATAGTATGAATAGGTCCAAGGTCTTCGAACACCTGGGTTAACATCTACGTAGAGAATGCCGAAAACATTGTTATAAGAATTACCCAGAGAATTCTCTTAGCGGCAAGCTACAAAAGAATTAGCGTAACAGAGTAAAGATTGTTACGCATAGAGAGTCACAGTATTTCCCTTGCATCAAAACACAGAGAAGTCTAGGTAACCGTCATCTCAACAGAGCAGGTGTCTTCGGACACGACACAAAGTCACTCTTACGCCCGGGCTGCCACGTAACATGACGTAACGCCGGGAACAGTTTCCCAGGTTTACGTGCAAAAAGACAGACAGCCAATATGTCGAAATAGGTTCTAGCTGTAGACACACGAAGGCAAGAGCTTTCCCTGGTGTCAAAGACTCGGGAACTTTTTGTCGCTCCGTCTAAAATTGCGTGTCGCGCTTCTGACTCGTTGTCGAAGGAGCTCTAAACAGAAAAAGAGAAAAATGCCGCATATCGCTGCGACGATTTTGTGAAGCATCAATTATCTCCTACCAAGATTGAGATAAACAGTGGAGAGAACCTATCGGATTCAAGAATGACAAGTCAAGTACCCCGCTTTTATCTACAGAAAACGAAAAGCAGTAAAATGGGTGCCAAAAATCAGAAAGAAATAGGAGTGATGGTAGCTCCATCCAAGTGCCCACATTTATAACCCATTTCGTCACAACAACGTCTCACGATGACAGGAAAGCTCGCATCGTCTGGCTATAAACTAATCTGTGGAATTAAAACTCATTCACCTAATTAATGCCTGACATGATTTATTTAGTTTTGTTTTTTTTTTAATTTAGTACTCTGTCTTAGAGTGTCCGATTGACAAAATGGCGAGAGCACTGGTCTCTTGCGGCAAAGGTGCCAGGTTCAAATCAACACACAGACACGCTGCAGTCTGCCCACTTATAAATGTGTACCTTATTCTGCTCTTTGAGTTAGTCAAAGAAAATGCAACTTACGATGACAGTTTTGAAAAAATACAAGGCAAATAGTTAAAACAAAGAACAATAAAATTGTGCGATTCCGCGCAAGAAACACTTACGGTGGAACAAAAGCATATTCACGACTCTGCCTGTGTCTACCTAGGTCACGAGTCCACCAGAACAGCCCCTCTGGTGGCGGGCCCCTGTTGCGGTTGTTGTTTCTGTAACTACTGTGGTGGCGATGCTGTGGATTTGACTGATAATGAATTACAGAGAACTAAGACTAGTCACGCGATCTCAGCTAAAGAAACACTATGACTTTCGTTGGAGAAAAGGGGAATTAAACCGTGAGCTAGTTTGAGTTCATACGTTATGCCGCTTTGATAGATGCATAGGAGTCGATTTTCATTATGGATCATCATCCCTATCATTATCATCATCATGTTTCTTTTCTATTGCTTATGGAATATGGAACCATGGCGCCAGCTATTTCTATTCCAAAAAGACTGCAACAAGTATTTACATGAACATGCACTCGTGGTTTCTGCAGCAAATTTTTATTTATATCATAAGTTTGTCAACATCAGGTACAACTTCGGATTACTCGCCTCGAACGGCATGCCTGGGGGAACATTACTCATATTCTTAAGTTGACTCCTTACACATACGTGGGAACTATTGCAGGCTACTTACTTACTTAGTCGTTCCCCTTCTACCGTGAGGTGTAGAGGTTTGGAAGAGAGAGCGCCAGACTATCCTATCGGCTGTCTTCCTCCTGGCCTGGTTCCATTCTAGTCCTCGATCCTTCAAAGATTGTCTAATGTTGTCCTCCCAGCGGACTCTGGGTCGTCCTCGGGATCTGGACCCTTGGCTCTTTGTTTCCCATGCTTGTCGTGGTATCCGATCTTCTCCCATTCTGCAGACATGACCAAACCATCTTAATTGGGACTGTTCTACTTGGGTCTGCAGGGGGTAGGATTTAAGGCCTTGACGTATCGTCTGGTTGCGTACCATGTCTCTTCTTGTTACTTCAACCACCTTCCTCAGATACCTCATTTCTGAGGTTTGGATCTGGCTTTTATGGGTTGTAGTCATTGCCCATGACTCGCATCCATATGTCAAGACTGGGACATAGGTGGAGCGGTATACAGCCATCTTCGTTTTCTTACCAACCTCTCTCTTGCTGAGGAATCCTCGATTTATGGCCTGAAAAAGTCTCCCAGCTGCTGCTTTTCGAGTGGCCAACTCTTCTTTGATGCCTCCCTTTCGGTCTATAATAGCTCCGAGGTATTTAAAGTGGTCGACCTGCTGCAGGACCTGTTTTCCCAGCTTAATCTGATGTTTTCTTTCTTCTCGTGATATCACCATGGATTTTGTTTTAGAGCTGCTTATGACCATCCCTCTCTTCTCCAGCTCTTCCTTCCAATAGAAAATTCTGATTTTCGTGTTGGACTTGATTTCTCGTGATCTCCTTATGTTTCCCAAAGCAATTAAAACTTCTCTTGCTTTTTTATGTATTCTTATTTAGATATCATTGGCTGTCCCTTCAACTGTGGCTATATTGCTGCGTGTATGATTCTATATCATGTAGTGGTGTTTCTTCAAGTGCTATATTATTACCGTTTCCTGCAATATTCTCATTATCTTTACTTTCTCCCTGAGTATTTTCAGATTCTCTTGCTGTGATCTCTCATCACATGTTCATTTTAAATTGCATCTAATTATGTTTATGAAATAGACTAGCCAAGTCATCAGCAAAATCTAGATCGTCAATCAGTCTTTTTTAATCAGAGTCCACTGGATTCCAGTTACGATGGGTGATGACGATGTTTTCATATCCCAATCTGTAGCCAATATTAAGAGAAATGATGACAAGAGGCATCCCTGTCACACTCCAGTTCTGATCCCAAAACGGTTCTCTAAGTTGTCCGTCATTAAAAACTCTGCATGTCATGTCTTCATGCTTTCTTTAAGTTAATGATCTTGGGGGGAAGGGGGGGGGGGGGGGGGACTCAATAGCGCCTGTTCAGTTTCCAAGTTGATTCTCTGTCTACACTGCCAAATGCCTTTTCATAGTCGACAAATTCAATGTGCATCTGTGAATTCTACTTCAGACTATGTTGAACGATAATTCCCATGGTGGCTATTTGGTCTGTATATAATCTGTTTTGTCGAAAACCTGGCTGTTCATCTGTCAGATGCCTATCTATTGACTCGTTTAATCTCTCAAGGATGGTCCTGTTTAGTATTTTTGTTTATTGCTGGCACTGATAGCAATTTTTATGATATCTTCTCGTGATATCACCATGGATTTTGTTTTAGAGCTGCTTATGACCATCCCTCTCTTCTCCAGCTCTTCCTTCCAGACTTGCAGGTTGGATTGGAGATGTGCCTCTGATTTAGCAATCAGGGCAACATCATCAGCAAATGCCAGCTCCGAAATATAGACCTGTCTCATCTTCCAGTACCCCACTGAATACTTTCTTGTTCTCTCCTTACATGCCTTGATGACATCGTCCATAAGGAGTATGAAGAGGTAAGGTGATAGGATATCACCTTGTCTTACACCAGTGGTGGTCCTGAACTCTTCCGACTTATGGTTTGCTGTCCTCACATAATTTCTGCAAGACTTGTAGAAGCTCTGTATAGCATGAATCAGAGGTGCTGGAATATTCTTCCTTGCCAAACAGTCCCAAAGTTTGCTCCAGGGGACCCTGTCAAACGCCTTTTCCAGATCTATGAAACAAAGATGCATCTCACTCTTATACTCAAGGGCCTTTTCACTCAGCTGTCTGAGTGTGAAGATTAGGTCTTGAGTACTTCGGTTTGCTCGGAATCCGCACTGGACCTCATCCAATTGTGGCTCAGCTAGGCGTCGGAGTCTCTGCTCTAGGATTCTAGAGTAGATTTTACCAGGGACACTGAGAAGGGATATGCCTCTATGGTTTCGACACTGTCGATTGTCACCCTTTTTGAAAATTACTACTGCAGGCAACAACTTTTATTAAAATTGTATTATCTGACAAGTATTTTAACAATAATTATTATGTCTATCAAATATTTTCAAGACATTTATACCACATTTAATATATTTGTCAATAAAAGAAAACAATCCTTGAAATATTGTAAATACAAAGATTCTAGTCTTCAAACATGTTTCAATCAAATATTTCATCATTATCACCCTTCAGTTCACAAGGAACATAGGCCATCTACACACGTGTACCAAAGCTTGCTGTAGCGTAGACCCTCTACAAACATGTGCCAAATCTTGCTGTAGCCTAAACCCTCTACAAACATGTACCAAATCTTGCTGTAGTGTAAACCCTCTACAAACATGTACCAAATCTTGCTGTAGCGTAGACCCTCTACAAACATGTACCATATCTTGTTGTAGCGTCGATCCTCTACAGACATGTACCAAATCTTGCTGTAGCGTTGACCCTCAACAAACGTGTACCAAATCTTGGTGTAGCGTTGACCCTCTACAAACGTGTACCAAATCTTGCTGTAGCGTTGACCCTCTACAAACGTGTACCATATCTTGCTGTAGCGTAGACTCCCTACAAACGTGTACCAAATCTTGCTGTAGCGTCGATCCTCTACAGACATGTACCAAATCTTGCTGTAGCGTAGACCCTCTACAAACGTGTACCAAATCTTGCTGTTGCGTAGACCGTCTACAGACATGTACCAAATCTTGCTGTAGCGTAGACCCTCAACAAACATGTACCAAATCTTTTTGTAGCATAAACTCTCTACAAGCATGTACCAAATCTTGCTGTAGATTTGACTGTCTACAATCGTGTACAAAATCTTGCTGTATCGTTGACCCTCTACAAACATGTACCAAATCTTGTGTAGCGTAAACCCTCTACAAACATGTACCAAATCTTGCTGTAGCGTAGACCCTCTACAAACGTGTATTAAATCTTGCTGTAGCGTAGGCCGGTTACAAACGTATACCAAATGTTGCTGTAGCGTAGACACTCTACAAACGTGTACCAAATCTTGTTGTCACGTCTCATCAGCAGTAGTGCTCTCTATGTCTACTTCATCTCCTTAAAATCTATCTCCAGTTTTATTCTCCATATTTTCTTTCGTCTCTGTCACAGCGTTATTTCGCAGTGCATCTTATGTATTGTGGTCGGCGATAGATCACTCAGAAAGGCCGAGGTTAGCCGAACTGGTGGGTCATGTGAATACCGGAAGTCGGGGGGAAAAGGCGCAAAATTAGGTAGTGAGAAACTAGCCTTTGTCCAGGGAGATCGCTGTGTGGTTGATATTGTCCACTGTAAGCTGAGTGTCTGCCATATTTTCGGACCTTGGAGGTAATTACGTTGTAATTCTAGAGCAGTGTAGGGTCTAGATCGAATTATCTACAGGCCGTAGTTTGATAAAAGATTGATGATTTTTTGAGTGTGTCATTTTCATAGTTTGCCGCTCAAGTGAGCGATATTCATTGCAGTGATTTTGTATAATTCGTACCTTCATGTATGAAGGCGATAGTTTAAGCTGGTAAGGCATGTTTTCAGTGGTTTTCACATTATTGTATCTGATGCGTTTGATGGCCGTGTGAGGCCTTATTATAAGTGTAAAGTAATAAAGGGAATATCCTGTTGAACGTGTTTATTTCTTATGTCAGCCATTGTTGTGTGGTATACTCTTGGAAGAACGAGCCTTTATTTGTTATTATAAATCCACACTGCAGTGGTGTAACCAGTTGAGTGTTCTCCACTGTAAGTGGTTCCTGACAGTCTCCATTTACCTATTTTACCCTGCGAATTCCAGAACAGGGAATGCCTTGTCGTGCTATTAAGATGTTTCCTCAATATGTGTCCTTTCTATCTCCAGCATCTTCTTATCTCTTCATTCACTGGCACTTGTCTGGTTCTTGTCATCAGTTCCACATTGGGGATATTGTCATACCACCTCAATCCTTCTATTCTACGCACGTACACATTAATGAAAGTCTGAAGCTTTTTGGTTTTTTTTTATTGTTGTTCTCCATGTTTCAGTGCCATAATAGGGCTGATTAGACATGTCAATAGAAAATTCTGATTTTCGTGTTGGACTTGATTTCTCGTGATCTCCTTATGTTTCCCAAAGCAATTAAAACTTCTCTTGCTTTTTTATGTATTCTTATTTAGATATCATTGGCTGTCCCTTCAACTGTGGCTATATTGCTGCGTGTATGATTCTATATCATGTAGTGGTGTTTCTTCAAGTGCTATATTATTACCGTTTCCTGCAATATTCTCATTATCTTTACTTTCTCCCTGAGTATTTTCAGATTCTCTTGCTGTGATCTCTCATCACATGTTCATTTTAAATTGCATCTAATTATGTTTATGAAATAGACTAGCCAAGTCATCAGCAAAATCTAGATCGTCAATCAGTCTTTTTTAATCAGAGTCCACTGGATTCCAGTTACGATGGGTGATGACGATGTTTTCATATCCCAATCTGTAGCCAATATTAAGAGAAATGATGACAAGAGGCATCCCTGTCACACTCCAGTTCTGATCCCAAAACGGTTCTCTAAGTTGTCCGTCATTAAAAACTCTGCATGTCATGTCTTCATGCTTTCTTTAAGTTAATGATCTTGGGGGGAAGGGGGGGGTGACTCAATAGCGCCTGTTCAGTTTCCAAGTTGATTCTCTGTCTACACTGCCAAATGCCTTTTCATAGTCGACAAATTCAATGTGCATCTGTGAATTCTACTTCAGACTATGTTGAACGATAATTCCCATGGTGGCTATTTGGTCTGTATATAATCTGTTTTGTCGAAAACCTGGCTGTTCATCTGTCAGATGCCTATCTATTGACTCGTTTAATCTCTCAAGGATGGTCCTGTTTAGTATTTTTGTTTATTGCTGGCACTGATAGCAATTTTTATGATTTCTTAAGTATTTTCGATAAAATTATTCTGACGTTTAAATACTTTCAATAAATTGATGATACATTTCAGACAAGTTCAATAAAATTAAGTTACTTTTCCTGTCATTTCAATTAAAGTATAACTCTTTTAAATATTCCCAAACAAACAATAAAAATCATAATTCCCTTGTTTGCTCCCTCATCGGCGAAGATGTAGCAGTAAGGGAAGAAAGAGTGAAAAGTTTAACCTGAGTTGGTATAGAGGGGGTAGAAAAAGGTATGCGCAAAAAGAGGGTTGCGCATTAGAGGGGTCAAAATAGAACAGAGGTTAGGCACGTTTTTCTCAGCATAAGACAGAAGCGTGATCCAGGCCGAGCAGGACAGGTACTCAAGTAGGAGAGGCAGCCATGTTGAAGTCTATAGTGAAGTAGACAAGGTGCTGTGTAATTTCTTAAATGCACGGAGACAAGATTGGGTAGCAATAACCCAACATATTGATATTATAAATTCTTGACAAGACTGAAAAACGAAGGAGCGAGTTAGGCTATACTCAGAAAAGGGTACGTAGAGTGAGTTAGTTACGTCCATACCTTAGTCCTGTTACTCGGCTAAGATAGTGGTCATCTAGAACCAGAGAAAGGAACAACCCCGGAGGAGTCCGGTTATCACTTCAATAACCTGATCCTAAATTGATAGTATCAATGGGCAAGGATTTGCTTAGAAGGAGGAAAGGATGTAGATACTAGTAACACCTGAACAATAGTAGATAAAAGACATTACAATATTGAATGTAATTCTCAGTGGTGAGCGAGTGTTAAAGAGGAAGTGTGACGGACCAAGATTGTTGGAGGTCCGGGTAACAGCAGTGGTCCACATTGTAAATAAACAGTATTCCAGTTGACTGTGGCGTTCCCTATTTGCAAAGAAGATCTGCTTAGCGTTATGTCGTCGCTCACTGTGTGTGTTGTAACCATTCATTAATCATAAAGTTGATCGCTACCTTCTCAGGCAAAGAAATCCTGGGTAAGCAACGGCCACACAATACGAAATGGTGTAGTGACTGCACTGTAACACAATGCAATACCTACATTATCTGTCTCTCTATATATCTCATGCAGGAAGTTGTTCCTATAATTTTTCTCTGACGTCATTATTTCTTATTCTGTCTGTCGCTGTAATATTAATGGCTGTCCTGAAGCATTTCATCTCGCACGATGTGATTGACATTTTCATTATAATTATATCACATTTCCTATAGTTTCAATAAAGTTGTTTTATATAGAAAATATCACTTTTTCTATAGTTTCAATAGTTGTTTTACCTGACAAATATCACATTTCCTATAGTTTAAATAAAATTATGGTATCTGTCAAATATCCCTTTTCCTATAGATTCAATAAAGTTGTGTTATCTGTCAAATATCACATCTCCAATGGTTTCAATAAAGTTTTTTTTATCTAGCAAATATCACATTTCCTATAATTTCAATAAAGTTTTTTTATCTAGTAAATATCACTTTTCCTATAGTTTAAGTACAGTTGTGTTATCTGTCAAATATTCAAAAAAGTATACTCCCTGTTAAATAACCATAATTTTAATAACTATAACGTCAGAAATATTTTAAAATATTTTAGAAACAATTATGTTATATTTTAAACGCTTGGCGATTGGCTGGAGACCAAGACGACAAACAAGACGTAAATACTACCGCGCCCCAACGCATGTCGTAGGAGGCGACTACCACTCGACGTGCCTGGTGAAAAGGCAGACTTTTCCCAGACAAACGTATAGTTTATGGCTGGCTAAATTGAGACAAACACAGCGATAATGACAGCCGTGCGAATAATAATGCCAATGAAGGAGACGATACAAGAATAATTATGCTCATGCCGATGAAAATTGTGGTGCCAATAATGGTAATAATTGGCACAGTTAATGATAATAATATAGAAATAATGACACAACTGACCGCGACATTCAGGAAGATAACGAAGGCGATAATAAAAAGCAGAGATATATATTTACGTGACTCTCAGTCAGAACGAATAATGTCATTGCCAGCACAAAAAAAGCTGCCACAATTCTGAACATCATATTGAATAGCTTTCACACAGACAAGTGGACCTTTCCAACTTAGTGAAGGATCTTATAGTCCGTCGCATCTGGACCTGTAACAATCAAACATGCCTCCTCAGATTGCGTCATTTAATTTATCAAGTAAAAAAAAAACTACATACATGTGTATTTTCCCACACATAAAACTCTTATATAATACAGTAACCGGAATATAGAACACGTAATGCATATTTACTGATAATATTGATTAGAGTATATGTAAAGTGGTATTTGGACAAGTGTATGTTACAGAAAACGTGACTGGAG
Organism: Oreohelix idahoensis; assembly: GCA_024509875.1. Classification (NCBI taxonomy): domain Eukaryota; kingdom Metazoa; phylum Mollusca; class Gastropoda; order Stylommatophora; family Oreohelicidae; genus Oreohelix; species Oreohelix idahoensis. The sequence goes on along the minus strand of JAMPIV010020828.1, from coordinate 61,227 downwards.
CGTGAATTTTGGATGTACATAAACATTCGTAGGTGTTTTTGCGTGTGTTTGTATTTAGTATTGCAAAAATGGACTCACTTTGGCATACACAGAAAGACGTAGTACAGCCTGATATGGTTGTGATCGACGTCCTATTTGTTGTAGCGAGAGGAAAGATATAATGATAGTGATATTATCCTGGACAAATAGATGTATCAGATGATACTAGGATAGTGCCAGATAATAGACTGGTCTTACAAAAAATTCCCCCATTCTCTGAAAAAAGTAATTTTGTTTCGACATCAAAGGTATAGTCAAGCTGTATAGGTTCCTAGATGAGATGGTAATGTGCTATCTAGATTCATATGGGCTCCTCTCCAGTCTAATCTTAGACAATAACTCTGCTAAGGGTAATTAAATACACAACAAGAACTTTAAACCAAATTTAAATAATTAACTGAAGACTCTGGGTACAATTTAGAATTTATTTATGTACAAGATCTTTTTTTTTTTTTGTTCTTTGTTAATTTTTCAAATAAAATTCACTTGAATACAAAATAAAATTATGGGTCACTTTCAATATATATATATATATATATATATATATATATATATATATATATATATATATATATATATATATATATATATATATATATATATATATATATATATATATATATATATATATATATAACTCTGCCTATGCCGGTCCCAAGCCCGGATGAAAAAGGAGGAGGGCGGCCTGCATGGAGGCCGTAAGGAGGCAGCCCCTCCACCATGCAAAAGCACAACAGGCCAATCACCTGTTTGCTTTAAATCACGATTACGAGCAATACAAGAGAGAAAACTGGACTGATTCTAAAGGCGACGAACTCGAACGGACTACGGACTACGACTTATGGAACTTGGAACACAAGAAGTATAAATGGGAAGGAAGAGGAGCTGGTGGAAGAGATGAGGAAAGCAAAACTAGAAATCCTAGCTATAACGGAAACAAAGAAAAAAGGACAAGGAGTCATGGATCTCAATGGCAACACGCTGCTCTACAGTGGTGTACCCATATCTGAAAGAGAAAAAGGGGCGTGGGTTGCATTGTGGCCCAAAATCAAAAAGATAGTATCAAGGGATGGAACTTTGTCTCGGAGCGCATTATGGTTGTAAAACTAAAAGAAGGAGAAACCATAGTCAACCTGGTCATAGTGTATGGGCCAAATGAGGATGAGAGAGCAGAGGTCAAGGAGGAATTCTTCGAGCTGCTTCAAAGGACAGTGGATGACTGCCTAGATAAAGTTATCATGCTCGGAGTTTTTAATGCCAGAGTTGGAAATGACCATGCTAGATGGGCAGGAGTTATCGGAAGATATGGAGAAGATACTCTCAATGACAATGGAAAGCGACTCCTTAGATTCTGCAGTGAGCAGAATCTGATCATTACAAACACAAAGTTCCCCCATAAGCGCATACATGCATACACTAGATGTGAACCAACAAAGAATGAGAAGTCAGTAATCGACTATGCCATTGTTCAGAGAAGCTCATTCAAATATGTCCGAGATGCAAGAGTCTGGAGGGGGCCAGAGATTGGAAGTGATCACTACCTGCTAACAATCAAACAAACAACTGAAAGAGTTGCTCAGCCTAGGAACTGCCCAACATCACGCAAGAAACCAAGTAAACGAGCAGGAGAAATGATCATTAGGACCTACAAGCTGAGAGAGCCAGAAATTAAGACCAAATATCAGGGGCTTATTGCTGCAGCGGTGAGCAACACAGAAGAACGACCTGATGACTTGGAAACCCTCTGGATTAAATTCAAGGATATCATAAAGACAGCTGCTGCAGAAGCATGCGGTGAAGTCCGACTTGGGAACCAGAGAAAGAGGCCACTTGGTGGACAGAGGAAGTCAAAGAGAAAATAAGAGAGAAGAAAATGGCATGGAGCTAAAAACACAACAGGACAAATGGAAAAATATAGAGAATATGTGACACTCAGAACAGAAGCAAAGAACAAAGTGCTAGCAGCAAAACAGAAGTCCTGGGAAGAATTTGGAGAAAAGCTAGAAAAAGATGCACAAGAAAACCAGAAATTGTTCTATAAGACCCTAAAGAACATGAGGAAGGAAAAACAATGCTCTCTCAAATTTATAAAGGACAAGCAAGGCAAATTGCATACTGCCCCGAAGGAAGTAATGGAAAGATGGAAAGAATATTTCTCAGAACTCCTTGATGGTGAACAAGGTCAAACATCAGAAACGATAACCACTAGGACAGAAGATGAAACAAATGGTGATGAAGATGACATAAAGATGGAAGAACTGAAGGCAGCACTTGAGAAAATCAAGATGGGCAAAGCAGCAGGGCATGATGGTATAACACCAGAAATGGTTAAGTACATGGGAGCATCAGGCAACCTATTACTCTTAAGGGTCCTACAGGCAGCGTGGTGCAACAAGACCATACCAAAGGATTGGGAGATTGCCATCATAACACCAATTTTAAAAAAGGGTGACAATCGACAGTGTGGAAACCATAGAGGCATATCCCTTCTCAGTGTCCCTGGTAAAATCTACTCTAGAATCCTAGAGCAGAAACTCCGACGCCTAGCTGAACCACAAATGGATGAGGTCCAGTGCGGATTCCGAGCAAACCAAAGAACTCAAGACCTAATCTTCACACTCAGACAGCTGAGTGAAAAGGCCCTTGAGTATAAGAGTGAGATGCATCTTTGTTTCATAGATCTGGAAAAGGCTTTTGACAGGGTCCCCTGGAGCAAACTTTGGGACTGTTTGGCAAGGAAGAATATTCCAGCACCTCTGATTCATGCTATACAGAGCTTCTACAAGTCTTGTAGAAATTATGTGAGGACAACAAACCATAAGTCAGAAGAGATCAGGACCACCACTGGTGTAAGACAAGGTGATACCCTATCACCTTACCTCTTCATACTCCTTATGGACGATGTCATCAAGGCATGTAAGGAGAGAACAAGAAAGTATTCAGTGGGGTACTGGAAGATGAGACAGGTCTATATTTCGGAGCTGGCATTTGCTCATGATGTTGCCCTGATTGCTAAATCAGAGGCACATCTCCAATCCAACCTGCAAGTCTGGAAGGAAGAGCTGGAGAAGAGAGGGATGGTCATAAGCAGCTCTAAAACAAAATCCATGGTGATATCACGAGAAGAAAGAAGACATCAGATTAAGCTGGGAGAACAGGTCCTGGAGCAGGTTGACCACTTTAAATACCTCGGAGCTATTACAGACCGAAAGGGAGGCATCAAAGAAGAGTTGGCCACTCAAAAAGCAGCAGCTGGGAGACTTTTTCAGGCCATAAATCGAGGATTCCTCAGCTAGAGAGAGGTTGGTAAGAAAACGAAGATGGCTTTATACCGCTCCACCTATGTCCCAGTCTTGACATATGGATACGGGTCATGGGCAATGACTACAACCCATAAAAGCCAGATCCAAACCTCAGAAATGAGGTATCTGTGGCGTTAAAAGTTTATATTCTTCAGTTGATTGTTTGTGCTCGTTTTCACACTGTGTCTAGGTTTATATATCATAGGTCCACAAGATTCAGGACAGCCACAATAGTTCATTAACGATACTTTCTATGACTCGAAGATTCCACACAACGATCAATATAACAGCTGGATATTTTAGTAACATTCCATTTATTATTCACGTAGACAATACATCATTACACAGCATGCATAATTAGGTAGATTCAGCAACTCCTATAATCCATAGGTCCATAAAAATGTTACCTCAATCCTATTCCTACCTTTAGTTGTATTTAATAAACATTAATATGTTTCAAGACACTTCTCTTTTAAATTTCCCATATTTCTACCATTGGGTAGAATACACATACACAAGTCGCCCATTCAGGGTCAACACACGCTCTGTCCATCTTTTTCCCCACACTGCTCACGTCATGTGCGCAATACACATATCGACAAATTACTATCGTGCAGCGCTCATCAGCACCAAAATCCTATATATTTTCTAGCGTGTGGCGTGCAATAGCCGGCGCCACATTACCCCCCCCCCCCCCCTCGAACAACTGAAAACTTAGTTTTCAGTCAGGCAATTATAATGTGAAGCGAGATTAAATGATATCTATCTAGATTTTAAAGGAAAAAAAATAATGTCAGTAATAACAATATGAATAAATAAGTAATTATTGTCCACTTCCGTATTCGAGTTATTACATAACTCTAGAGAGGGTGTCAGCTAGGATATTGTCCTTTCCTGCTATTGGTAAAACGTCAAAATCATAACCTTGCATTTGTAGCGCCCATCGGGTGAGACGTGCATTAGTCGATTTAAAAGTCTGTAAATATGTGAGGGCTTTTTTGATCAGTGTATAATTTAAAATGTGTACCCACCAAGAACTTCTGTAGTTTATGTAATGTCCATACCAATGACAAAAGTTCCCTTTCCACAATTGGATATCTGGATTCTGTCTCTGAAAGTTTTCTGCTGAGGTAGAATATCGGGTGGCACTCGCCATTAAAGGTCTGCATTAAACATCCCCCGATTCCTTTCAGAGATGCGTCTGTAACCACGAGAAAAGGTCGTCGTAAGTCTGGTAGTCTTAGTATTGGACTTTTTGAAAATTGTGTTTTGATGTTCTGTAAGGCATGGTCACATTCTTTGTTCCATATTATTTTGTCAGGCATACCCTTTTTTGTCAGAGCAGATAGAACAGAAGTTAAAAGGGAAAATCGTGGTATAAACCTGTGGTAAAAGTTTATGAGTCCCAGCAAACTACGAACTTGTTTCTTAGTAGTTGGTATGGCAAGATCCAGTACCCTTTTTAGTGTAGACTCATCAGGTTGTATTGTATGTCGGCCAATCTTATGACCCAGAAATGAAATCTCAGTAAACCCAATTTCGACTTTGGAAGGTCGAGCTGTGAGGTTATGTAATCTGAGAGTTTGGAGCAACGACTGTATCCCAGCGATATGCTGTTCCCAAGTATCATGAAAAATGCAAATATCGTCCATATACGAAATGAGATCGGTGCGATTACCTAAAACGCGACGCATCATGCGTACAAATGTCGCTGGAGCATTCCGTAAACCAAAACACATGACATTGTAATGAAACAATCCACGAGAAGTGGCAAAAGCAGTCAAAGGTTTTGATACATCAGCCAGAGGAATCTGCCAGTAACCTTTAGATAGGTCAAACTTGCTGAAGAAAGTGGCGGATGATAGGCGTGGCAACAAATCCTCCAGCAAAGGCATTGGTTCAGAATCGGATATGGTCACCTTGTTAAGGCGACGAAAGTCAATACAAATACGAATTGACTTGTCTTTCTTTCGTACTGCCACCATAGGAAAACAGAAAGGTGAATCAGACGGTGAAATAATACCCAGTTTTAACATACCATCTACTTCACTTTCCACCTGATCTCTAACATGTAGAGGAACGGCGTATGGTCGTAATGAAATCGGGGTGTAATCTGACAATTTGATTTCGTGTGTGATAATGTTAGTACGTCCCGGAAGATCAGACAAAACATCCTGAAAGGATACCAACATAGAACGAATTTGATCCCCATGATCTGCAGGTAAATCAGTACAAATTATAACATCATTCCATGTTTCCGAAGACTTAATAGGTGCTACCGGAAACGTGGAAGGTACATCAGCGAAATTGGTTTGCACCTCATCCACCAACGCGATAGATGCATGATGGGTAGGTTGGTTCATGATAGCATCACAAATGAATTGTAACTGAGGAGGACGAGTGATGTATGGTAGGAGCATGTTAACATGGAATGTTTTTTCTTTACCCCGCATATTGATGACGTAGTCCACGTCCGTTCTCTTTGCAACAACTTTAAACGGACCTTGCCATGTTACTAACAAGTGATCTACTTTGAGTGGCAGGAGAACAAAAACATCGTCATTGATTGAGAAAGACGTTAGTCGTCTATCTCTGTTAATGCGAGATCTGGTCTTATATTTTGCCATCTCAGATGCTTCAGTCGCCACCTGACATGCATCTACAAGATGTTGGCGTAAATCTGTAACGTATTGATAAGTGGATTTCTTCTTATTATTATTATTCACATCAGATTCCATCAACAAATCATGTAAGAGAGACATTGGACCTCTTGGGTTCGCACCAAATACCAACTGAAAAGGCGAAAAACCAGTATGATTAGGAACCTCTCTGTATGCAAACAGTACAGCAGGAATAAAACGATCCCATTCTTGAGGAAATGATGTAGTCACCTTCCCCAACAATTGTTTCAATGTCCCATTCCAACGTTCCACGACCCCGTTAGAGCTAGGGTGAAATATAGCACTAAGAGAGTGACGGATACGAAGTGTGTTGAAAACATCTGACATCATACCTGACTCGAACTGAGATCCATGATCAGAAAGGATTTCTTCCGGAAACCCGATGCGTGAAAATATAGACAGCAACGCATCTGTTACTGACACTGTGGTAATATTTTTTAAAGGAATGGCTTCTGGCCATCTCGTACACAGGTCAATACATGTTAATATGTATTGAAAACCTCTGGTCGTCCTTACAGACAGTGGTCCTATGATATCAATAGCCAATTTAAAAAAGGGCGTACAGCAATATCCGTGACCTGTAAAGGTGCTGATTGATGTGCACCCTTACGTGCAACACTTCGACATTCAGCGCAAGATTTACAATAAGTTGAAATGTCTTTATTTACCCCAGGCCAATAAAAGTGTTTTAGTAATCTATAAGCCGTACGGGAAATTCCCATATGTCCAGCAAATGGTACGTCATGCGCATTTGACAAAACTAGTGCGCGAAATGACATAGGTACTATAACTTGTTTGAGAATGAAAGAGTAATTATCAAAACATCGTATCATAATATTATCCTGCATTTGAAACCAATGTCTTGAATTTTTAGAATGTTTAATAGTTCGAGCAATAGCTAATGGGAATAAATGTCCCAAAGAAGGATCCATTTGTTGTTTTGCTATAAATATATTTTTGTCAATGTAATGACAAGTTGTAATGTGTTGATTGTGTATAGAAGAATTTAATTCAATTGTCTCTGCAGCTTGTTGTGCTCTGGTTGTGATCGCGTTAGCAAAGGAGGGATGATTTCTCTCCCAATCAATAATATCCTGTTCAGAACACTCTTTAACCCCCTTTATGTTACCGATAAATAAATCACAACAAGGTCGATCGAGAGCACACACTCTTACTTTTCCCGAAAAGAACGGAGTATCTATTACCACATCTGCCAGCGGATAAGATTCAACAGTTCCACCGAAAGTTACGCACTTTATAGAGGTTCCCGTAAAGCAAGAAGAAGGAATTAGTGCCTTCCTTAGGCCAATGGTGGTGCAACCGCTGTCACGTAAAATAGAAACAGGTGTGTCAAAAACAAAACCTCTATGGATCACGAGTGAGCCAACCCCATCATTTAAAGACAAAACTGGCAGAGCATGTCCACATCTCAGACGTGGAGTAGATCCAGGTTGAAATAGAGTCATACATTCTCTGCAATTACCACTATTTTCCAGATCAAAACTACATGCATTGGCATGAGTATTATTCTCATTATTGGAAATATTATCATTACCAACGTCAAGCTGACAAGCGTGAGCTTGTGATCTTCCTCTACTTTGACTCCTAGAAAAATGTGTTCCTCTCCGATCCACTGGACAGTCAGACCGATAGTACCCCTTTTTGTCCGTGCGAGAAGAATCATCACGAGATGGTGGTGAGACATGATGTTTGTTATTGTAATTACTGTTATTGTAATCATTACCTGAGGGTCCCGAAAAATGATGTTTGTGAGTGTAATTATTATTGGAGTATTGATTATTTCTTTGCCATGACTTTTTATTATTATGGTTAAAGTTGCGTCTCTCTATACCCCGTGAGGGCGAATGATTATGAGGGAAATTATATCTACCTCTATAGGAATTTTGATAGTCATCCCTATACCGTCGGTCCATGCTGTGAGTGCGTAATCTATCATGGGTGACCGCACAAGCTGGCAAAGTTTCTAGGACCTTCGTCTTACCTAAAGGCAAGTTTGGGTGTGCGACCGAAAATTGTTGAGCCAATTTTTCCATTTCTCCTATATTTGTGGGCTTCCTTTCTTGAAGGAATGAGAAAATTTCAGTATTTACCGAAGATAAAATTTTGTCTCTTAAGAAGAGATCATAAAGACCTTCGAAAGATTTAGTAATATTAGACAGTTCAATCCATCTGTTTAGACACATCTTCACTGAAGACACAAAGTCTTCGACATCCTTACCTTCCACAGGACCCATCGATTTAAATTTTAAACGATATCCTTCCTCATCTAAACAATATTTGCGAAGAAATACTGATTTTATGGATTCATAGTCGTTCCTTTTATCATCGGCAATGTTAAAAAAAGTTTGTAAACTTTCACCAGTAAGTAACCCGACAAAATGTTCAGGCCATGAGGCCTTAGGTAAATTTAAAGCCGTAACTCTTGATTCAAATCTCAAAAGAAAGAATACTATATCGTCATGTAATGAAGAAAAATTTGGTAATTTTAAATTAATGATCTTAGACGATCCTGTACCAGACGATTCTCTAGAAGAAGAAGATTGTAAACGCAATTTTTCTAACTCAAAAGTTTTTTCGCTTTCAAATTTCGCTTGTTCTGCAGCAATTTCTGCTAAACGAATTCTTTCCCTTCTCTCATGTTCCCTCTCTTCTTTCTCTCTTTCTTCTCTTTTTTCTTCTCTCTCTCTTTCTTTCTCTTGTCTTTTTTCTTCTCTTTCTTTCTCTTCTTTTTTTCTTCTCTTTCTTTCTCTTGTCTTTTTTTCTTCTCTTTCTTTCTCTTCTTTTTTTCTTCTCTTTCTTTCTCTTATCTTTTTTCTTCTCTTTCTTTCTCTTCTTTGTATTCCGCTATTTCTTTATTTACATAGGCTATAAGATCATCACCCGAGAAATTCAAGTCCTTCCCATTCTGTATAAATCCCGCCTTTACCTTCACAAAGTCCGCCATAATGAAATTAAAGAGTAATGGGCTATAGATTCAAAATGTATATCTCTCCCACTTGTTGCCCAATGACTATACTTAGTCGTAAGGTAATTCAAACCTTTTCAAAACCAACTGTATATACAGTACTTCTTCGTTATGTGTGATATACTTGTCTCTGAAGTATATGATACTTATCAACTAATCTCACAGTGTATCCATAATCATCGTATATATTAACATATCAGCAATTAACAATATACTATAATCCAGTACTAACTATCGCCTTTACTACCTATTTAAAAGCATGCCATACTATCACATTAGACAAAAGATTAACTGACAACGCTGGAAACAAATCAGGAAAGAGACAACAATGTAAAAAGTCATAAAATCCTACAATATAATAAAACAGTTGTTTCCACCGTCAATGAACAGTAAAGGACGAGATACAATCACATAGAACTGCTGTACATATTAAAAAGAAAGTCAGAGAAGAACTACAGGTACGAACATAATCATACTGAACTAAATAAGAATTCCACGACAATATGTTACTCGACAGCACAGCTAAACAAATAAGAAAATATTAATCTCAGTCAGAGCGGAAATACGACAGCACTAAATGCTGAATCCCTGAAAGAGATCAATACAATCAAAATCTATAGAACGACGACAACTAAATTTATCCAAAGATATAATTGAGTGTCGCCCACAAGAAAACATAAAACATAAAAGATACACAAAAATAAGATGTGCCTGACATTTTTAGGACCGGAGACCATGACCATACCAACATATATTCACTTATATGATTAAAATCCACGACCGCCAATCCTCGTTGTAGACAAGACGCATCAACCTCGCAAAGTAGCCTTGAATCTATGCAATAAACACGGGTCAAGAAAAGAATGTAAAGTCTGGGTTGCACAACGCGTATAAGTGTCCTGTACAAGACGTTCCCTGTTCCTACTTAGGAAATCCACGTGGTCAGCAAATCTGTTTGGTGACGTACGTAAAAGATTAAATCATCCTTCCTGACCATTGCAGACAACCGAAATGATTTCTCGGACATCAGGGTTGAAAGACTTGTCAGACTTGAAAGACCCAAAAGATTGGTTCTGGATACCGTCATGCTTCTCACGATTCATATTATTGGTATAATAAATGTCCATTGGTAACTTTACTTTAGGATTTACAAGTCCGTTCAGGTGACCTTGATGTAATGGTTCACTACACCGATTCAACGTGAAATGGCCTCGAGGTGACAATATTCTTCATAGTAACCTGTGACCGCAGTATATTGTGTCGAAATTTCATATCTGTTCGTAGGCAGTCAAATGTCTATTCAGCGACTTTAATAGAATATATGTTGTTTGGTATTAATGTCTTCCCAACAGTCCAAGGTCTTGGCATGACCTCGTACGAAAAATTCCAATTTCTATTGATTCCACAAATTCGTGTGCTTGATATCTTGCGTACTTTCCACAGTACAGCATTGTACATATTCCAAACAATTAATTCCTCTCCAACGGAACGAGCCTCCCATATCTGTGGCGTTAAAAGTTTATATTCTTCAGTTGATTGTTTGTGCTCGTTTTCACACTGTGTCTAGGTTTATATATCATAGGTCCACAAGATTCAGGACAGCCACAATAGTTCATTAACGATACTTTCTATGACTCGAAGATTCCACACAACGATCAATATAACAGCTGGATATTTTAGTAACATTCCATTTATTATTCACGTAGACAATACATCATTACACAGCATGCATAATTAGGTAGATTCAGCAACTCCTATAATCCGTAGGTCCATAAAAATGTTACCTCAATCCTATTCCTACCTTTAGTTGTATTTAATAAACATTAATATGTTTCAAGACACTTCTCTTTTAAATTTCCCATATTTCTACCATTGGGTAGAATACACATACACAAGTCGCCCATTCAGGGTCAACACACGCTCTGTCCATCTTTTTCCCCACACTGCTCACGTCATGTGCGCAATACACATATCGACAAATTACTATCGTGCAGCGCTCATCAGCACCAAAATCCTATATATTTTCTAGCGTGTGGCGTGCAATAGCCGGCGCCACAGTATCCGAGGAAGGTGGTTGAAGTAACAAGAAGAGACATGGTACGCAACCAGTCGATACGTCAAGGCCTTAAATCCTATCCCCTGCAGACCCAAGTAGAACAGTCCCAATTAAGATGGTTTGGCCATGTCTGCAGAATGGGAGAAGATCGGATACCACGACAAGCATGGGAAACAAAGAGCCAAGGATCCAGACCCCGAGGACAACCCAGAGTCCGCTGGGAGGACAACATTAGACAATCTTTGAAGGACCGAGGACTAGAATGGAACCAGGCCAGGAGGAAGACAGCCGATAGGATAGTCTGGCGCTCTCTCTTCCAAACCTCTACACCTCACGGTAGAAGGGGAACGACTAAGTAAGTAATATATATATATATATATATATATATATATATATATATATATATATATATATATATATATATATATATATATATATATATATATATATATATCTTAAACTAATATAGTTCAATTTCACTGTTTTTTTGCTTTCTGGTGGAATCTGTCTCTACTTTTGTGCTTTCTTAAATAGATGAATCAAAATGTTACTTTATAATTTATATGACTGTCTAATGTCTTCTATATACACTACAGTTTTTCATCATTATATAATCTATTCATAGGTGGGCTTATTTGGTGTTATTTGAAAATTGAAGAGTAGCCCAACACTGAGCTGCTTATCTGAAACAAAGTCCTTCCTAGGCCTCTTACAGCAGTATGATTGGATAGAACCCAACCACTGCGGGTCCACCACTTGTCAAAATGACACAGTTAATACTGGCAAATGCTCTGACAAACTTGAGCATCTAATTGCTGACTTGGTCACTAAAGATTGTGTATGACACTCAGGGCAGGATATAACATGAAACAATATATACAACCTATGTAGTATCGCTCATTGTCTCTTTTGCCAGACAGGAGGTATAATTCAGACAAACTGTGGTAAATCACAAGAGACATAGTAAGTGATAAGGGTGGATTTGCGCTGAAGTGGTAACTTGCCACCCTTATCGACACCTGGTATTAAAGTGCAAGATGTAGGTGTCTTCTCTGATTTAAGATGTTGCTGTGTATGTGGTAGTGGAACAGTTCACAGGGTTATCACACAGGCAACATGACGTGTAGAGTCATAGAAAGGGTAACTTCGTTGTATAAGTTTCTTCCATTTATTGCACGCCACAAAACAGTCATGATACTTATGACATCAACATAGTTAACGAGTTCAGCAAGATGATATGGCACATTGAAAACAATTTCTGTAGTCAGCAATGACAGCTGTTGTATATATGCGTCATAAGACATCACAGTTCAATAGATTCAGAAATTCATAAATCATAGAGTTCTAGTTCGTGAAGCTGTATAAATAATAATAATTTCTGCAACAGTGTCAACTGCAGGTTATCACTGTTCATAGACAATAATAATAATATTCCCTTCCTGATGCTAGCAGATCAGATGTATACAATCAGTCCGTTTACTGTCTGCACGTGAATAGCATACATGGGCTACAGGTCAGCTCGACCTTTATAATGTTCCTAAGTCTAACCATCTGACTTGGACGTGATCTCTGATATAACGAATCCTGGCACACAGACAATAGTCTTGTTGGTCTAGAGCGACCCATATATATTTAACTAGTTCAGGTATAAAGATACCGGTGACTTAATCCTAGTCAAAGTACCTCTCCATTTTGCATCACACAGGCGAGCAAATAGGCGACAAAATGACGACCTCTAGATGATAGCATAAAGTTCGATACAAGAGGAATTACCTTATTTCGGAAAATCAACCATGAACATATGCCTCCAGGCAGGCTTGAATAATACGGGAAATAGTCTAGTTAGCTAACTAACTCACAAAGACACTGTATTTCCCTCAGAAAATCACAAGACGCAGTTGCGTCTGCTCGCTTCTTAAACCATTTCTCAACTGCCGAACTGGGCGGAACACACAGAACGAACTCCCAGCTTTTGACATGCGCAGAACGACAATCTCTGAGTTGCCGTTCACAATAAGACGATTCTAAGAACATTCGAGATAAAAGTCTTACACAGTCGCGCCTTTTATGGTCATGAAAAGAAGCGTTAAGAAAGGTTTCAGACATCTACCATAGTTGACTGGTACTACCAAATAAGGAGATGTGGTCACGCTTCGTTCAAGAAATTATCGACCGAACGTGTCTCTATACAAGAGAAGGCAAACTCCTAAAAAATTGTAGTTTCGATAACTCGGATTATGTCCCTTTGACCATTTCTAATAAGGACCTTTCATCTAAAAAAAATGATCATTCATTTGAAAAAAGAACGACAAACGAAAAATAAAAAACGTGCCGTTCGAACATTACCGCACCCTATCAAAAAATTTTTTGGTTTCCCTCCATTTTAACGGGTTGATTTCAGCAAAAAAAGCAAGGAAATTCATCGTCATGAATGTGATAGCATATATGAAAAAAAAAATGTTTTTTATACAAAATACGCGGGAAAAAAACATACGAATAATGAATTACGTGGTCACGCTTCGGCAAAAAAAATATGAAAATCTACAACGCCGATAACGTCAAACCCTCAAAATTTTTTTTTAAAATCCGATACGTGTCTATAAAAACGTAAAAACAAGATTGATATTTATCCTAAAAAAAATACCGCTAAAAAATTGCCCGCTTTTTAAATTTAAGGGGGGAGAAATACTGGTTGAACTTATTCCCCAAAAAGGATTTGTCCAGATTGCTTTGACTGGTTGAAAAAAATAAAAAAACATTTCAAGGTACATCAAAAAAAAAAATTCTCATCCATGCGGAATAAAAAAAAAAAAAAAAATTTTTTTAAATGCACTAAACGAAAAAAAACTACGTGAATAATGGTATCAAAAAGCGTAAAATTTACCGTTTGCTTTCACAACCCTCCCGGAAACAAAAAAAATAAAAAAATAAATGGAAAAATTGTTTATACAAACGAAAAAAAAATCCCGTGGAGCCGTAAAAAAATTAAATTGGACCGCACCCTCCCCGAGAAAAAAAAAAAAAAAAAAAAAATGAAACCTTTTTTTTTAAATCCTGGAGCCGGAAAAAATCTAGGCCCCTAACGCACGTATGATGCGTGGATATATACCTAACAAATTAGCTCAACGCATGGAGCGACACTGAGATCATATCTCAGATCCTTAGAGAAAAAAATTTATCTAAGTATACGCTGATATATTCCAGGAAGGTGCCACCAACACACGCCACAATGATGGCAACAACATAATGACAATCAAATTATTCTCATACCAATATATGAAATTAAATATATTATGTGTTATCATACAATGTGTTGCAAATAGCGGTGTAATTTACTAATATACCGCACTATATTATTACATTATATAAAGTAACAGTAATTAATAAGTAATACTAAAAGAAGAAGATGTGGACATCATCCGCTCCCAATGTAGGACAGGACTTGATATCCTCAAAGTTCCACAATGGACATAAACTCGCAGACTTCAATGATGTGCTGCGAAAATATCAATAACACAAATCTTAAAGACAACTGGTAAATTTCTTAATACAATCCTGAAAATAATTTATTTAAATGTGGCCGAGTGATCTTTTGGCCCGTATATCACTAACTAAGCCTTCTTAGATAATTACATGGTACAATGTTATAAATTTCCCTCAAAAAAAAAAGTGAGACAAAATCTACTAACATGTCATTATAACATTGGACTGTATATCAGGAAATATATATATATGACAGAAGAATCATGTGGAATCGTGTGGACATCTGGACAGAATGTCTGCCATTACATTATCCGAACCACGGATAGCTCGAACCGAGAAATGAAATGGTTGAAGAGCTATGGCATAACGAGTGGACCTCGAGCTCTTCAAGTTTTTGCTCTGAATAGCAGTAAGCGCTTTCTGGTCGGTTTCCACAATGAAATGTGCGCCTAGAAGAAATCTTTGTAACTTCAGAATAGACCATACCATAGCCAATAACTCACGGTCTAAAACCGAGTAATTCTTTTCTGCAGCGTTTAATTTCCTAGAGATATACATCACCGGATGCAAAGTATCAGAATACTCCTGCATTAGTGCTGCTCCAATCCCTGTTGACGAGGCGTCACTTCGAAGAACAAAAGTCTTCTCAATAGTAGGTAACTTAAGAATAGGTGGAGATGAAAATAGGGCTTTAACCTGGTCCAATGAGGATTGACATTCTTTAGACCAGCGGATCAGATTAGGCGACCCTTTCTTCAATAAAGTAGAAAGCGGTGCCATAATGGAGGACAGATTCGGAATGAATCGTCCGTAGAATTGAATCAAACCTAATAGACTCCTTACTTGTTTCTTCGTCTTAGGGACCGAAATGTTAAGTATTTTTGAAACATTGTGGTCCTCTGTCTTTAAAAGACCATGACCAACCCGATGACCTAGGAAAGAAATCTCGCTAAAGCCTATAAAGGCTTTAGAGGGTTTTGCAGTCAAGTTATACTCGCGAAGAGTAGACAGTAATTCGTATAAACCCAAATAATGATCTTCCCAAGAATCACTGAATAGACAGATATCATCTAGGTATGCTATGACATCTGTACGATATGCGAGAATTCGCCGCATCATGCGTACGAATGTAGCAGGGGCGTTCATAAGACCAAAGGCATGAAATTCCATTGGAATAAACCCCTAGGTGTAGAAAAAGCTGTAAAAGGTTTGGCACGTTCAGTTAGCGGGACTTGCCAATAACCTTTAGACAAATCTAGTTTGGTAAAGAATCTAGAATTAGAAAGTTTATTGAGTAGCTCTTCTAATGAAGGCATAGGTTCAGCATCGAACTTCGTAACTTGGTTCAATTTGCGATAATCTACGCAAATGCGAATGTTATTATCCTTCTTTCGAACAATAACCATAGACGAAGAGTATGCTGAAGTGGATGGTTCAATGATTTCCAAACGTATCATTTCATCCAACTCTTTTTCGACTTGAGACTGGAAATGGATAGGTATTGGATATGGTCTGACTCTGATAGGATTGTGATCAGTTAGCACAATGTCATGTTCTATGACATGTGTGTGTCCCGGGATGTCTGTAAGAACATCCTGAAATGTTTGCAACATCGAAGAAACTTGTCGATGTTCCTCAGCGGAAAGATTTGGAGAAACGGTCACGTTTTTCCAAGATTCCGTAGAATAAAGTGGGACCATAGAAAGAGGAAGATTGACATCAGAAAAAGTAGTTTCCTCATCCTGTATAACTGACAGAGATGAGTACTGACCATGAGTTGCTTGTGAATTGTCCGTAGCCTGGAAAATAGGCTGCAAATAGTCAGGTCTTTCATAAAATTCCGTGAGCATATTTATGTGGAAAGTTTTATGCTTTCCATCAATATCGACAACATAGTCAACATCAGAAATTTTGGAGACTATTGCATATGGACCTTTCCATGCAATTAGAAGTCTGTTCTCCCTTGAAGGAAGTAGAACGAGAGCTTTGTCACCTGGACAAAGTTGTCGTAGACATCTATTCTTATTTGCAAACTGCCTTGCCTTTTCTTTAGCAAATTCTGAAGACGAAGTTGCTAGTTTGCATGCCTCGATGATCTTTTGCCTAAGAGCAATGACGTACTCATAAGAAGATTGAGTCTCATCGCTAATATTATCGGCAGTGATTAGATCGTGAAGTAAAGACATAGGGCCGCGCGGTTGCGCGCCAAAGACAAGTTCAAAAGGGGAAAACCCCGTATGTTCATTGGGGACCTCTCTATACGCAAAGAGAGCCGCGGGTAAGACCCTGTCCCAATCCTGAGGATGATCCTCAGTTATTTTACCAAGTAAAGTTTTCAGAGTCCTATTTAAACGTTCGACCAACCCATTAGACATTGGGTGATAGATACTGCTGAGAGACCTTTTAATGTGTAGCATAGACATTACCTGTGACATAGTGTCTGATATAAGTTGAGTGCCATGGTCTGACAATATTTCTCCGGGAAAACCCAAGCGAGAAAATATCAGCCAAAGAGCGTCTGCGATATCAGCAGTTGAGATGCTCTTGAGAGGTATTGCCTCTGGCCAACGTGTGCACATATCGACACATGTAAGGATAAATTGATGTCCTCTAGCCGACTTAATTCTAAAAGGACCGATAATATCTATTGCCATTTTTTGAAAAGGGCGAATAGGAATGTCAGCAGCCTGGATAGGCGCAGCATGTCGTGGTCCTTTAGATTTGACCTCCTGACATACTTTGCAAGAGCGACAGTACATTCGTATGTCCTTGCTCACAAATGGCCAAAAGAAAGCCGCAAGAACCCTCGACTTTGTACGGGAAAAACCCATATGTCCAGCACATTGCGAGTCATGAGCATGTTGCAATATTTGCAATCTCATGCTCTTAGGCACAAGAATTTGTGAATGAGTGGACGTAGTCGAGTCTTGTACCATACGTACAAGTACGCCGTTCTTCATAGAAATCCAAGATTTCCTATTAGTGTTCTGATTAGGATCACCTTTTTTTGCTAGAATGAAGAATTTTTGTAAAGAAGGATCTTCTTCTTGCAATTTGATAAATGAGTCACGTGTAATAGTCAAGTGACTATCTTGGTCATTTACTTCATCATTATTAGTTAATGAAGTTTGAGGTGGATCCAGAGCATGTGCTCTTGTGACCACCGCATTGGTAGCTTCAATGTTTTGCTCTTCCCAAACAGCAATCTGCTGTGGGGTACATTTCCTAACTCCGTGAATACGACCAATAATAAGGTCCGCAATAGGGTTTGGAAGTAGACACGCGTGGACCTCTCCCGTGAAGAAAGGAGTAGCAATGTGTATTATAGCAGTAGGATACTTTTCTAACGTGCCACCAAATGTGACACATTTGATGACTTTTCCTGTAGCACAGGATGGATCTACAAGAGATTGCCTAACGCCGACAGTAGTACATCCAGAATCAAACAACACTGAGACTGGATTACTATTTACTAGCCCCTTATGTAATATAAGAGAACCTCTCCCATCATGAGCAACATTAGCAGGAAGAGCGGGCAAAGGATGACCACAGCTTAGAGTACTAACGGTTTTCGGATCAAATAAAGTACTGCATTGGATACATTTATTTGCCCTACCAAAATCAAAAGATGAGCATCCGATAGCATTATGGTCTTTATCATTATTAACCTGTTTATCTGCTCCCTGAGATTCTTGTTGAACAGAGTTTGTCTGTTGATATCTTTTTCTCTTATGTTGCGATCTACCGCGACCATTATTGCCTCTGCAATTATCATTAAAGTCCCTACTGTAATTTTTATCCTGGTTTGAGTTCCAGTTTCCATAACTGTCATTACTATCTCTATGCTGTTGAGAACCTCTATTATCTTGGTATTGAGGTCTCTGCATAAAATATTTCCCTCTATACCGATTACCTTTGTGAAAATTTCTAAAGTTAACCGGAGTAGAATAACGTGTAGTATTAGGTTGTCTCCAGTTCTGGGAAGAAGAATCACCCTGGAATTGATCACTATGGTTCTGGGCATAATTACGATTACTCTTTTTATTGAAATTTTTCTGGCTACCCTGAAATTTACGCATAAAATTTGGGCCATAAGGTGCTGCCGAAGCAACTGGCAGACCTTCTTTCACCTTAGAGTTACTAATGGTTATGTGCGGATGCGCAGTAACATACTGGCTACAATATTCTTCCATTTCTTTTATGTTTTTAGGCTTACGCTCATGAAGAAAAGATAGAAAAGCTTCATTAACAGAAGACATAACCTTATCTCTAAGTAATAAATCCATAAGAGCTTCAAATGTATTTTCTGTCTTAGACAACTCAACCCATCGTAAAAAAGTAAGACGGATGCCTGAGATGAATTCAGAGAATTCAACTCCAGTTTCTGGTAACATGGTTTTAAATTTAAGACGATATCCGTCCTCGTTAAGTTGGTACTTCTTTAACAATGCCGCCCTGACAACCTCATAGTTGTTTTTGTCAGGCACATCTACCATACTCAACAAAGTCAAAGCATCACCTCTAAGTATCTTGGACAGATGATACACATATAATGTTTTATCTATATTATGCACATTACATGCACTTTCAAATCTATCTAGATAAAATGTTATATCATCGATTGAGGGATTAAATGCTGGTAGATTAAGCTTGAAATCCTTAGCATTAGTCTTATTTGACACCTTATTTGCATCATTAGCATTACCAGTGTTCAATAACTTTAACTTCTCTAACTCTAAAGCTAAGACTTTTTCATCATGTTCCATTTTTGCTTTTCTCTCATCAGCCTCTCTTTGTAACCTTCTTTCTTCAGCCTCAGCCTGTAACTTTCTTTCTTCAGCCTGGGCCTGTAACTTTTTTTCTTCAGCCTCTATTTCAAGTTTCTTATTTTCAGCTTCTTTTTTTTTTGTTTTTCCATTTCCATTTGAAATCTTTTTTCCTCCACCTGCATCTGCAGTTTCTTTTGTTCTATTTCAGCCTCTATTCTCTTTTGTTCAGTTTGTTCTTTCATTTTCTTTTCTTCCGACTTCAATGCCTTGGCATATTGAACAGTCGCAAATTCTTCTAATTTATCACCTGTCTTCCCAAGGGCTTTACCCTGCTCAATAAAGTACTCAAATGTAGACATGATGTCTAAAATGTGAGTACAGAACCTGAAATAATTAATTATCTTATTTCAATGTTAAATAGCAACAAGACTTAATAAAGTGCTTGTATAATCTCTATGTTGAACCCAATCTCTGTGGGAAACAGGAGTTGACACCAACTTGTATTATCAAATGTATAATAATATCACAAGTCACTTCTTAATCATCAGTGCACTACCCAAATCAGTGCATAACCATCAGTTATTTATCATAACTGCACTACAATAGTGCATAAGCAAAAAACACCAGTTTGTTATGATAAGTGCACTATAGACCAATAGTGCATGAGCATATATTAACAATAGTGAAAGCTAACTATGCAAGAACTATGTAAACAATAACAAGACAATGTAAACAATAACAAAGGTCACCAACAATGTAAACAATAACAAAGATCAAAGTCAATGTAAACAACAACAAAGATCAGAGTCAATGTAAACAACAACAAAGATCAGAGTCAATGTAAACAATAACAAAGATCAGAGTCAATGTAAACAATCAACAAAGATCAAAGTCAATGTAAACAACAACAAAGATCAAACAATACGAAAACATTCGCATAAGTCAAATACACAAACAGCAAAACTAAAAAGAAATATGCGAAGATATGACTAACAAATGACGCTACAGTGTATACACAAAAATATACGTAAAGAACTGAATAATAGCAAAGGGGAGACCTACAAATACAAACAATCGAAATCGAAACTAAAAAACACAAAGAAAGAGAGAAAAGAAAAAAGAAAAAAAAATATATATATACAAGAAACAAAAATAAAGCACAACTCGTCACAACTAAACAGATATAGCAACGATTGTCGCTAGCAAATTTCACTGTAGGAAATTCGCACAGTCCCTAACGAAAACGCTAACAGTAGAACCTCTGTGACGTGGTATCTTCTACTGCAAGACACCGCCCAACCGAGAAAACCCGCTGAAATATAAACATATAAATATACAAATAACAAATAACATATAACATATAAACATGTATCATGAAAACAATAGGAGAAAGTGTGAAAGTACAGAAGGCTCAGTTAGAACATAAGGGCACAGTTCACAAACAAAACAGGCCACTTAACTTCTATAAATCCAGCGTCAGCACGGTGCAGAACAGGATGTAATCAGCATTCTGAGGATAATGATCCAACGTTGATTAACTTCTGCTCCCATAAACAGCCATGACGAAGGAAATGAGCTTCTAATACTGCAACAGTTGTTACGGCACTTGACCTTCTGAATCTTCTAAATTGATTTAACCGGCACTTGACCTTCTGAACCCGCAACAGTACCCCTGAGACCGGAACAGTTGTTACGGCACTTGTCCTTCTTTTCACCAGATCAGGAAATCCATTCGCTCGGTACTTGTCCTTCTAATTTTACATAAACTTCAATATTGCCGAGCAGCGCCGGGTAGTTTCAAAATCAGCAACTGTCAGAAAATCCGGATACTTTCAATAAAATTTCTTGTAAGGTGGTAGTTGATGCTGTAGTTGTATCTAGTATGATGATGATGTCTGGGTTTGCTGACCCCCTTGATAGCTGGAATCAGAGTGAACCATCCTATGGCCACCAAAAATGATATGGTGCGCCAAAATATCAGATGATAGAACCAGCTCTGGCCACCAAAAATGATAAGGGTGGATTTGCGCTGAAGTGGTAACTTGCCACCCTTATCGACACCTGGTATTAAAGTGCAAGATGTAGGTGTCTTCTCTGATTTAGGATGTTGCTGTGTATGTGGTAGTGGAACAGTTCACAGGGTTATCACACAGGCAACATGACGTGTAGAGTCATAGAAAGGGTAACTTCGTTGTATAAGTTTCTTCCATTTATTGCACGCCACAAAACAGTCATGATACTTATGACATCAACATAGTTAACGAGTTCAGCAAGATGATATGGCACATTGAAAAAAATTTCTGTAGTCAGCAATGACAGCTGTTGTATATATGCGTCATAAGACATCACAGTTCAATAGATTCAGAAATTCATAAATCATAGAGTTCTAGTTCGTGAAGCTGTATAAATAATAATAATAATTTCTGCAACAGTGTCAACTGCAGGTTATCACTGTTCATAGACAATAATAATAATAATATTCCCTTCCTGATGCTAGCAGATCAGATGTATACAATCAGTCCGTTTACTGTCTGCACGTGAATAGCATACATGGGCTACAGGTCAGCTCGACCTTTATAATGTTCCTAAGTCTAACCATCTGACTTGGACGTGATCTCTGATATAACGAATCCTGGCACACAGACAATAGTCTTGTTGGTCTAGAGCGACCCATATATATTTAACTAGTTCAGGTATAAAGATACCGGTGACTTAATCCTAGTCAAAGTACCTCTCCATTTTGCATCACACAGGCGAGCAAATAGGCGACAAAATGACGAACCTCTAGATGATAGCATAAAGTTCGATACAAGAGGAATTACCTTATTTCGGAAAATCAACCATGAACATATGCCTCCAGGCAGGCTTGAATAATACGGGAAATAGTCTAGTTAGCTAACTAACTCACAAAGACACTGTATTTCCCTCAGAAAATCACAAGACGCAGTTGCGTCTGCTCGCTTCTTAAACCATTTCTCAACTGCCGAACTGGGCGGAACACACAGAACGAACTCCCAGCTTTTGACATGCGCAGAACGACAATCTCTGAGTTGCCGTTCACAATAAGACGATTCTAAGAACATTCGAGATAAAAGTCTTACACAGTCGCGCCTTTTATGGTCATGAAAAGAAGCGTTAAGAAAGGTTTCAGACATCTACCATAGTTGACTGGTACTACCAAATAAGGAGATGTGGTCACGCTTCGTTCAAGAAATTATAGACCGAACGTGTCTCTATACAAGAGAAGGCAACTCCTAAAAAATTGTAGTTTCGATAACTCGGATTATGTCCCTTTGACCATAGAAAACATAATACACACTTCAGTCAAAAAAATGATCATACATATGAAAAATGTTTATACAAACGAAAAATAATAATGATCCGTGCGTAACAGTAAGCCATGAATAACTAAATTCATTCAAGTTCTAGCACAATAGTTCAATAATTCACTTGTTACAGTTTTGTCCATGATTTTCTTCAATAAAATCATATAGGCCTTATGGTAATCATTGTGTTATATATCAAATAATACAGAAAATCAATCTGTTATAGTCATTTCTTCTTCCAGTTTGGATAGTCCTTTCCAGCAAGCATAATACGGTATCTTTAAAACGCTTTCCACAACCAACCTGCTCAATCCATTCGTTCCACTTAATTATTACACAACTAAACTAAACCTACACACTTCGGGTTTTCCTCCAGAAATAGCACAATGATTCTACACATGCTAATATTTCTTTAACACACATTGATAATATATTTACATATATATATATTAAATTAACATCTCGCTTACCCTCAATCACAGACATGCTCTTAATGATTACACGGTCTGCTCACACTTCTGCAGATGGCAATGGAGCTGATATAACTGCTTGTGCTCTGTGTCTGTATTTTGAATTAGGCGGCGAGTGTGTCTGTGTCATGAGTTCTCTCCCTTTTTAATAATGGCCTTGCGGATGTACGAGGTGGCAACTGGACCAAGGTACGTTTGCATGCATCCAAAATCGTGTAGGCAAGGCAAGATGGGCTAAGATAGTAAATCCAAAATAATTCTTGAATCCTTATTTCTGCACCGATGTTCTCCATTTTAGGTTTATGTTACTCATATGAATGAGCTCTATCACTATAGATATCCATTGTATCCTATAGTTTATCTAATTATTCACTGGAGCAGCCGAAACATGGAAAAACTCAAGATGGTTCATGTTCCACTGTCTTCTATTCATAATAACTTCGGCTCTACAACACATCCAGTGAATCTATTTCTATCTGCCTAAAGCTAATGATCCCTATTATCGAATTGGGTCCTTCTTTATCTAGGTATTCCATGAATACTGCACACTGCCTTCCGAAATATTCTTAACAACTACACTTTTGTTTCCTCCATGTCTAGCGATCTTCCGACACTATTTATACCAAACTGGCTTTTCATTGGTTTGTTACATCCACAGGGTTTGTACGATGATAATATTTGAATGATGCCGAGATATGAGTCAGCCTTCATTACATTTGTTTGTTCCATTTTTTAGCCCATCTTTTTGATAGACTCCTGTATTTAACCTATAATTATCTTTTAGCGAGGTACACACCAAGCTCGGCATTTTTATCTTTTATATTGTAAAAAGTCTGCAACGTGGCGATTACAGTGGCGTAAAACCTGGTGTCTTATCTTAATCACAGACGTTTGACAGTCGCGTATAACAAGATACGAAGTAAGATGTCTGACACCCCATTAGGATTACATATTTGTTTTCGCTCAGGTGAAAAGAATGAGACAAACAAATGTTGTCGGATTAGAAAAGGGTGGTCGTTTAAAGATAACTTGGGTTTATTATCTTGCTGGAGTGACTTGCAACACAATTTTTCTTGCGAGATCTCTTATCTTAATAAATAGAGATGAAAATAAGAGATTACAATATTGGGGAATTAGGGCAGGTCATATTCGCAACTATTTTCAGCGATGTCAATAATTAGCAAAACTGCCCATCCTTTTAGAAGAACGATCCATCGTAAATTATAAAACATGCGTGGGTACAGTATACTAAATAAGACGCCTTTCACAGTGATTCATTTAAAATGAAAAAAAAGTAACAAAAATTGTGATTGGTTTAAACAGGATAAACTAAGCGAAATTAAATTTCGTGTTGGCGAAAGTTTCTCAATAGGACTATTCTGTCTTAAGATTCCATACGGATTACAATTCTCATCACTCAAAAAGGACAACAGATGTCAGATACGAGACATAAGATTTTGCTAGAACGTTAAAAAGATTAAGTAGTAACTTGTGGAATTAACAATGTAAAACTACAATCAAAATCATTAGAATTACAATTCCAGTGAATCTGCCCCACACGTTAAAAGCTAGGAATTGTAGAATATTAATTATCAGTAGCTCACATGAGAAGACTGTACCTTTACGGCTGCAGTGAAATACTATCGACCAGTCTGTGCAAAGTGTCCGAATAACTACCGTTCATGAAAGGTGTAAGTCGTAACAAGAGCATTTTCTTATTTTTATTTATCCATTTAACATGTATGGATTACGATTCGAATAATTTGTGTTTGAGGCTGGCAATCTCAGCATGTAAAATAAATTGCCACATAAAGCGCCACTGCGAGAGCTGGACACTGGACACTGCTTTGTGCGAGATTGCTGACAAGGAACCAATAGCAGAGGTCGTCCAGTTCTCCATTGGAAGCAGACAGTGGATGATGATGACGTCATGGAATATGTATTTGTATGCCAACACTTCTATTTCACACTGATGTATATTGTACTGTGATTAATTTGCACTCTTTTGCTCTCCTAACACACGTCTATCTGCCTTGATGGTCTGAGATTTCATGCATATAGGCATCGTGAAAATTAAGAGGAAGATGAAATGGTGAAAAGCGGAGGTATTATGATGCTTACATCAGGAAACAAGCGACTTACACTTTTGTATATTCTTTTAGTTTTTAGTACTAGTTATTAGTACGCAGCTCTGGACACCACCGAGAAGAGACATGTCTAGAGGACAAACGAAGTGGCAACATTTGTGAGATTTACTCATGCAACGAACGGGATCCCAAATGCCATTCGACACCTGACGTGAGAAGGAACAATCTAGACTTAACTGAGATTCAGCGTCAATTACATCATACTCCAGCGACAACCATTAGTCGCCCATGCAAGCTAAGTGCAAGTCAGTGGCACAGATACTGACTGAAAATAACCTCCCTTAATTCAAATCATCCTATGATGAATGTTCAGTTTTCACAACGAAAACATCAAACCGCTGAATTTTATCGATTTTCATTTTAACTTTGTTGATAAAATATTTTTATAAATAAATATACTTGTTATATGTGTCTAAATATTAATCCTTAGTTAAGCTTAATAATTTGGTTGATTGAAAGTTGATGTCTGCCCCTGTATGACTAATTTTAAAAATACGTATATACAGAGTTAAACAGATACTACTCTGCAGAATTACCTTCGGCAAAGGGCTCATTAAATACGAGTCAAAGGTTTAATCGTGGTACATTCTTATCTCACAGAAGTGGGCGAAATACTAACTTTACAAGAACAGAGAAAACTCAGTTTGTTTGTAATTGCCATTCTAAAAAGACCCGTGAGACTCCATAAAATAGGAGCATAACCTTTATATGTATATCACTACCCAGAGTAATCTTGAACGAAGGTGACTATCTTTAAAAAAACTCATCATTTTTACTCCAACTGTCAGATCTTTCGTGAACCACTGCGGCAGATCAAGAAAGACAATCCGCGACAACGGCCTTGAATGGAATGCACATCGGATGACATTAGTGAGGAAGACAATGACAATTTTGAGAAGAACAGTAGACCAAGATGATATAAAAGAAGTTGTAACATCGTGGACAATGATGACTCAGACTGTTCATCCTCAACTGTTCATCCTCAACTTCTCCCTACACGACACAACAGAGACAGGGGTCTGATGACTTCCCGGTCTGATGGTCAAAGGAGTACGTCACATCTTACGATTGCATAAACCACATACGAGAGTGACCCATTACCATAACTCCAGTGTTGTAGTCTCCAAATAATATGTCTTAACGACACAACTTTACGTTGGACAGCAGTAAGAAGTATTCATTTCTACTAATAACAAACAACCCATTACCATAATAGCGGTATACAAATATCGAGATACCTAACGTAAAGGTTGTCCCATAACAGATACTGTCGTAGGGTAATGAATTGTTAGAGACTTCACCATACGAGGTCCAGCATCGAGAAGTGGAATGATCAGTTCCCTTCCTCTTTTCCCTTTCCTTCCCTAGCTCAAAGAGCAGAGTCAGGGACCCATTTACAGCTGGGTAGACTGGAGCGTGTCAGTACCATGATTCGAACAAGGTACCTTTGCCTCGAAAAACCAGCGCTCCAACCACTCTGCCAATCCAACGCTCTATCGAAACACCTAGGAAGCATTTTTGGAGATTATGAACTTGACAAAGAAATTGAAACAAGATAACTTACAGCCAGTACAGTCGCTTACCAACTGTCACAACAACTCAAACATCAGAATTTCAGTATGGAAACTAAACAACAGCTGATAAATAGTATACATTCTTACGAATTCTTTGCTATTAGTGTCAAACATGGTTCCTGGCCAAAGCATATGTGAGGAAATTCCCTTCCTGTGAGATGAGACACTAATGAGAAGCCAATAATGTTACCTGGAGAAACGGTATGAACAATGATGATATCAGAAAACTTGTCGACATTACTTGCTGCATTAAATGTAAAGAGAGACAGAAAATTAAGTGTTTAGGCCATTTCAAAAGAATGGAGTCAGAATGGTTACAACTATGTTCCTACTACAGGAGAAGGTGTGGTCTTAGCGCATGAGCAAGACCGAGAGGCAGATGGATAGACAACATCACAGACATGCTTCAACAACACGAGCACACCGCAGACAGTGCGACACAGTAACCGCAAACTTCAGCACTCCACTTAGTTCTGTCGCACGAGTAGAGCAATCAAGTAAGTGCCCTAGACACATTACAAACCATTTGGACAACTACAGCAACCATTAGTCTGCTATGGTGTAACTCCCCAACAAAAATACCAGAACATTAGTAAGATAATAACACCAGCGGCCAGATCTACACAAGAAAAGCACAGATGCCGCACACGTCATCGCGTCTTAAATGCCAGCAAACGACATCACTAAAACACAAACACTGCCTAAGTCGTGCTATCAAGCAGAACAACCTGTCAGCACGACACCCAGCTCTCGACCAGCTCATTCACATCTACAAGACTTATCTCAAGCTAATTACTCTTTCAAACAACGCTTGACTGCTCACAAGGATTTCGAAGTCACAACATCAAACGCACCCACAGTAAACATAGAGGTACTGACTATCTTTACAACTCATGTAAACTACAGCTAAAACAGTTGTCTAAATAAGAATTTCCCAAAATTACAATAATCCCAAATCCTTGATAACAGTTTAATCTTACCGAATTTTTCCTGACAGGGGATTGTATTTTGACGTAGTTTTAATACTATGTGACCTACAATAGCGCATATACAAAATGTGCTGGTGATTATACATTATGAAATTATACAATAAATACTATATATAGAAATAATAATTTACAAACATACTAATTTAAATAACGGAAGTAATAATAAAAATCAACAAACATTCTGACAAGAAAAAGGATTTATGTCTATGTCTATGGTTTGGTTTTCAAGGACTTTCTTTATTGCACATGGACAACTCCATCCAGGGCCGTCTTAACAGCATTGAAGACCCTGGGCAGAGCATTGTACTGGGCCCCTGCCAGCCCTACCCACCCACGGGAATAAAAATGATGTCTTATGAACAATATGGCAGCATCTCAGCATGGGGCTCCTAGAATCGTGGGGCCCCTGGACACTGCCCAGTGTGCCTATGCCTTAAGACAGCACTGAATCCATCAGTGCTCTTATCTTCTCCCTTAGATCACACAAGGAGGATCTCAGCACAGTGCACGAACTCCGTGCCAACGGCGAGGATCCCAGTGTCTGGGAGAAATCATACATTCTATAAATATTTTTGTGGTGAGTTGGTTTCTTAATTTTTATTTTTATTTTGCCAGGGCAGCGGCCGTATGGCCTACTCTTTACGATTTTCAACGTCAGAGGGATTTTTAACATACGTAACTTGCACACCGTACCTCCTATATTTTGCCCTGTTCCAAGAAGGCTAGCCAACCTATCTCACTACACAGGAGATTTGGGGGGGGGGGGGGAAGAGAAGTATCACATCATTAGAAACCACTAGTTTTGAAAAAAATGTCCATAAGTTATATTAGCTGTAATGGGAGCGAACCCTGTACCTTTAGATTTATAGGCGGACGCCGTACCTCCTTAGCCACTTCTACCACCATATACAGTATATGGTTGATTCATATTAGTATGAAATTGAAGATCACATGTTGACTTGAGAAGACCAAACATTTTTAATTTGTAATATTTTGTTATTGACATATCAAAGAATCATTCGTGTATTTCTAAAGTGTGAAATTCTCATATATTTAATTTTAATTGTTTTTCTACAGAAAAATAAGACAGAAACAAGTCTTGTAAAGTAAAATGAAAAAAAAAACCCTGCCGTATCCCTTACCCCCGGGCCTGAGTGCAACACTTTGTGAATTACAGACTAAATTAAGCAAGTATTCACTTACCTTACACCCCACAAACACAACATGGCTACCTACGGGGTACACGTTTTATACAACCATGCTATTAGTCGCTTCATACACTTGTTAAAACATCCCAAGACGTTGTCTACATCAGAAACAAAAGCTGGGCGGAGAACATTTGTACTGTCTTGCTGAAGTATTGGAACGAAGCACTACAGAACCTACACAGTCTTATTCTTTCACACTGTTTCGTCTTACCGAGCATGAATCCAGCAATGTGGTTGATCCTAGGAGCTGCATATTCCCCGGAAGTCTGCCCCAAACATTTTCATGCGCATGCATCAGGGGTTTCTACAGCAATTACTTGTACGTGATGATGTTGCTAGCCCAAATCTCATATTGGTAGAGTCCTCTCGGATTGAGCAAGATTACCGTAGCAACGACCTCTTATTAGTAGAGTAAAACTAACCGGTTTCATTACGGAACTACAACAATTTTATCGTATTATTGTGACTGAATTGATTTCTTTCGATTTCTCAATCTTTCTCAATGCAATCAATGCTACTCTTGGCTTTAATACTTTTTATTTTCATATCATTGTTTGCCCTAGCGGCATCTAGCTCTCCTTTGTCACATTTATTCTCATATTCGTTGTATTTTTCTCTTCTCTATGTATTGTCAGACTCAATTGTTGCAAACTCTAATCAAATATGAGAAAAGTCAGCTCCTTGTCACAATCTAAATCATCAAATTGTTTTGTTAGTTCGCTGAATTCCCTTTCTGTTGGTTAATGATGGTTTCGTAATCCAGTCAGTAGCCAGTAAGAAGAGAAATTGTGACAAGAGGCATCCCTCCCGCACTCTTCTATCAAAGGGCTCTATAATTACTCACCATATTTAGATAAAACAAGAATAGTGAGAAAAGGATGTGTATTGCACCCTTGACTATTTAACATCTACAAAAGAAAAAAAGTAAAACAGAAGACACGATAAGACTAAAAGTCAGTTAAAGATCATTAAACAGCTATCTGTGACAAAACGGGGCGGCCCCTATCGATCTTTGGTTCACTCCGGCAGTATCGGTACATTTGTGGTACTGATTTTTATTATGTGCTCTCAAATGTCGCACTTTTCTTTCTTTCTTTCTGTCTTCGTTGTTTTTCTGCTAAGTAGCAGATATTTGAGTATTGTCGAATAGCTTGACACTCCCTGTAGGTGATAATAATCACGTTTATTAGACGCTACCCAGATTTGCTGAGATAATTACTCGCAGTCGCAAGGGAGCGGCACAGCTTTGCTAAGATTAGCACAAGATCTCGTGTACGCGGCGGAGAGTTATGACATAAGCGTTTCCTGTCCTATTTGTTACGACAATTGTACTTTCTGATAAAGTAATGATGGTTACATTTTGAACACGCTGTTGTATGAGTTTACCGATCTGTCTGTAAGTTTGTACACAAGGACATCGGACATCTTATTACCATATATGGGAGAGTTGACCTCTGCCTTACGTTCAAAATTATCCGATGTCTGAATATTTTGAAATTACCCCATAACCTGCCTGTTTAAATATGATTGGAGTTTTGTTATAGCTGGTAACACACGAAGGCGTGGGAAGGCAGGGAATATAATCTGACCATGTTCTCCATCTATTTCACTTGAGAAATCGCTCGCCAAGACTCCAGACTGCTACAGTAAAGAATTAGAATTCAGAATTCTTTTTTAATATAATAATAATAATAAATTCTTTAAGCGCCAAACACGGCGCATAAGGCAGAAACCAGTGCTCTCCAGGTTGTTCGTTGTGACGCCACTCCTCTTAGCTCTTGCACATTATTTAGGCCCAACGTTCTTCCTTCTCTTATTATTGTTCTTCTGAGTGTTTCTTTTGGTCTTCCTTTTTTCCGCTTACCCTCAGGAACCCAAGTGAGCGCCTGTAGTGGTATTCTGTTGTTTTGCATTCGTAGGACATGACCGATATATGACCATCGTCTTTTCCTTATATAGTCGGAGACATATTTCTGCCTAGAGTCTTCTCTTATTTGTCGATTAGTCTTGAATTCTTTCCAACTGATGTTCATGAGTTTTCTAAGACATTTGTTCTCGAATGTATTCAGCTTGTTCTCCAATGATTTTGTTATTTTCCAACTCTCACAGCCGTATGTTAACACTGAGATAACATTTGAATTAAACAGACGAAGCTTGGTATGTATATTCAATGATCGTAATTTCCAAATGTTAGATAATCTATTGAAGGCGCTAGCTGCCAAAGCAATTCTAGTATGGATTTCTCTTGTTGTGTCACCATCCTGAGTCATTTTACTGCCTAAATAATTGAAACTTTCAACTTTCTGTAGTTTTTCCCCGTTCAAGATGATATCAAAGGTCTCGTTAGAAAAGTTCATAGCTTTAGTTTTAGAGGCATTTATTTGGAGACCAATTTTAACCGAGAGATGACACAAATTATTTATTGCTTCTTGGGATTGTCTTGGTGTTGAACTTAAGAATGCTACATCATCTGCGAAATCCAGGTCCCCCCAGGAATTTTCCATTTGTCCATTTTATACCCAATTGTTCATTGTGGGTATAGTTTCTCATAACCCAATCAATAGCTATTCCAAAAAGTAGTGGTGACATAATACAGCCTTGTTTCACCCCTGTTTCTACTGTAAACCATTCTGTATTCCCTTTATTTGTTCTAACACAACATCTTGCATTGTCATATAGCGCTTTGATTATATTTTTTAATATACCGGACACCTTTATTGAAGTATTTATCAGGACTTACAATATAGCTCAGGAAATCTCTATTTAAATAAGGAAACAGAAACTGAGGACACTAAAGAACCACACACATAGTCAGAGATGGAACGTATTATATTAACGACACCCCAGACACGTGTAAAACGCCGATTCAAGTCTCTTTTATTCATCTGAGCAAAAACAGTCTGTGAGCAAGGATTGGCGTAAGTTGTGATTTACATTTCATATTTTATTACTAACATGTGAACTAACATATATGTATGTATATATTACCGTGTGAATTTTAATATGTGAAACTCGCTAGTGGATGGCAAAGTCTTTTGAGGCTGGCAACCTCAGCATATAGAATGATGATTCATGAACCAGCACTGCACGGGCTGGTGATTGCTTTATTGACAGTTTGGTAAAGAGAGATAAAAGCATAAAGTAGTTCCAGGTTCCCTATGGAGCAGGGAGGGAAAGATGAAAGAAATTATGTATATTCTAAGTATAATACTTACATTTTCTAAGCAGTGTAAATGTCCCGATAAACATTGTCACTTTAAAATTAATGTAAGTTTTCAAGCTTAAACCAGTGTAAATGTCAAAATGAAAACATATTCAATTTATATTGTGAACACTTTTCAATCAGTGGAGATGTATATGTAAACAGACTCTATCTGTATTATTAACCTTTTCATTTAAATGTCATTTAAAGCTAAAGCTATTCTATTTAAATGTAAAGAAAGTTTTATCCCGAGGGATTAAATTTAATTCTCATCGAGGGTAAAGTCTGAGTAATTGGGATGGTGGTATGGGAAGATAGGAACCCTTACTATGGGGTGGAAAACGCTATACTCAGAACAGCGTTTTAGTTCTATTCTTTTACCATAGTTATTGGTGGTACCAGCAGAAAGTACTATTTCTGGAACAAGAAGGGAACAGTGGCCTAAGCTTCAAGACGAAGGACGCACGTGGTAGACTCTCCTTGACATTTCTGGGAAACAACTTACACCCAACAACCTTGATCAGAGACGAGCGGGAGCAGAGTGAAAAGAACCAACCCATAAGAAGGATCAGAATCATCATTGGCAGCTAAGTTCAAATCTATGCTGCCACTTGAACTTCTTGTAACATCTCACATTCCATGAAGACTGTGATGATAACTTTTCTTGATTCATAACTATTCAATTTATTTTCCAACTGTTAAAACCTGCAGTGATTATTAAATTTTGTTATTTGTAATGTTACAAATTTAACTTCGAATTCATCATTTAAAAGTTACTGCATGTTTGTCTCAGTCAAATTACTACACACACTCTAAACAGAGCTATACTAGAATAATAGAATTCCACTGCATAAATCAGGAGTGGGGGCTTAAATTAGCTGAAAGTAATAAGTGCTTAAATCCTTCACAAAAGCGTCGGCAAAATTACAGAGTTAACATACTCAGCCAAAGCAGTATTGTTCTCGCTTATTTTGAATATCTTGTGAAGACTCACTTTGTAATAGAAGTGTCATCACCCTTCTATCTACATCTCTGCCAAGAGTAATCGTGTGCGAAGGTAGATACCTTTGAAGCCCGTATTAGATACTCTTGAGTTTTGGCCACTGTTGGACCACTATTGCAAAGCAGGGGAGGCAATACTGTCACACCACCAATCAATCAATCACTCAATCAAACAATGCCCTTTAACTTCCAAAGTAGGAGCATAGGCTTTCAGCAAACACATACTGTTCTCCTGCCACCCACTAAAGGTCTGCCCATGTCACTCACTCCATTTTCCTTTTTCTCTCGTCTTGTCTTCATGTGCTCTTCGATCTGTGTCCCCTTCTCTTACCCCGGCGATTCCAGACAAAGAACCGTCCTGTGTGTCCCGGGGTTTGAAATTAGAGCAAAGAACAGTAACCCTGTAGATTTCATAAAGTATGTCGTAAGTGGCGACTAGGGAGGATTGGGCATGAGGCCGACTCCCCCATCCTGTTAAACCGCAAGACACAAAAACTTCGATAACAAAAAGTCATGAAAAGGTGAAATAAAGAAGATAAATCAACAACAAATTGTGAGATTATCCACTTTACTTGGATGAAACCGATCAATAAGATCTACAAGAAGTAATGAAGTTATTAATATGGACTGCACATTGACAATGCAACTGGACATAGACTTAAAAAAAGGGAAAAAATACAGAAAATGGACACGTACTGAAGGGGTGGAACTGGAAAGGAATACTTAGCTAAGATGTTTCAAATATGTTTGCCTGTCAGCTGCTGGGTTATGATGATAACGTCGATTATGTCATTGCCGATAAAGGATTAGTTGTGTATGCAAGTATATTTTGTTCTCCTGTCCGTTTTCCCCTTCTGTCATGTCCTCGTGTATTAAGTTCTTGACCTTTGTCATTAGGATTGTTCTACTAAACACAAGCTTCCCCAGTCGCCTTTTACGATATGGTTGCTCGTGTTCAGTAATCTTATTATTTGCTTGCCAGTGTAGCTTCTGTTTGTAATACAAAATGTAAGTAAGTATGTGCACGCGTGTGTTGATTGAATTGTTCATGACATCGTAGACTCATATTCAGAGTCTAGCTGTTTAGAGCAGTCGTTTCTCGAGCAAAACAAGCCTGGTTCGAAACTAGATTGCCTCACTTGTCACTCTACACAGCAGTGGCAATCGGTACGTGACGAAGGCAGCTAGTCAATCCAGTTCATAAAGCTGAGCACTAGTAAAAGTGAAATCTCTAACACTTAACTGTGCTACGGTAGTATCTGGTATCGGACTATATTTTGTTTCCAACACATCAAGAGATTTATCAAGCTGGCATGAATGGTACACTCTGAGAGGTTCATACCTGTCTATCTTTTTATGATGTCCTCTTTTATAATGTTATCTTTTAATGTAGTCTTCCCACTTCCTGTCTATCTTTTAATGTTCAACCAACATTTCCTGTCTATCTTTTAATGTTGACTTCCTAGTTCCTTGCTATCTCTGAATGTTACGCTTCCCTCATCCCGTCTATCTTCTGATGCTGTCTTACAACCCCCCCTTTCCCCCCCCCCCCTCTCTCTCTCTCTCTCTCTCTCTCTCTCTCTCTCTCTCTCTCTTCGATTGGCCTCAACTTGTCTTATCAAAAGCAGACACAGCAGTTAAGAAACAAAATCATCAAGCCCAACAGAAAAACAAAACAAGGGCTATCACCAGATCAAACAGAAGAGAACAAGCAATATTCATCAGAGTCCGCACAGGCCACAACACCTGAGATACCAGTAAACAATTGCTACAGAAGAGTTCTATATATGAAATACAGAGAAAGCGCATGTGGCAGTCGCCTTTACCAGTCCAAGAGAGCCTCTATGCCAGGAACCTGAGGCTGATCACTGCTGTCAAGCATGATCAAGTTGATGAAAGTGTTCGACGAAAACGTGAGGCTTACACTCTGCCATCATCATCATCCTTATCATTATCATCATCATTATCCTCATCATCATCCTCATCATCATCCTTATCCTCATCATCATCATCCTTATCCTCATCATCATCGTCATTATCATCATTTGTTTTCCTGTTTTCACCTGATGGAGCATAGAGTCATCACTGTATCCTGTTCCCTTACAGGAAGCCTATAATAGACATTCACATGATCTTGCGGCAGGGGTTTATGTAACAATGAGTTTCACATGATAATGTTGCCAGCCTCATGTACAACTTCATTTTAGTAGCCTTGTACGACACACCTGAGGGACCAGTAGCCAAATTCGTTCTTTATCTCATCAGAGATCCCTGACAGCTCCACAGGACAACTCTACATCTTTAAAAAGTATGCATTTACATGTATTATAATGTCTTATCAAGGTTATTTATTTATATCTAAGTACAGGTAGGTCTCACCTATAAAATCAATACACCTGTATGTAATTGATACAGATGTTGTTTCAAAAGGAAAAAAAGTTTTTTTTATCTGGCTGTGGAAGATCGATTCCTTGTACATAAAGGTAACTATTATATCACGAATCGGCCAGTTGATACCACGAGAAGAATAATTCTTTTTTCTGTAATCCATGTATTATTATTTTTTTTTTTACTGTTTACAGGACATGGCGTTCCTTTTGTCAGAATATGGTACACTGTTTATTCTTATTTAAATTCGTTTTCCTGTTTGTCTATTTTGCTAACACACGTAAGCCGATCTGGCAGAGCTGGTTATTAATATTATAGCAGGGATTTGTGTTTTTTTATTACGTAACGTTGGTTTCAGAACTCGCAGATGGTATGGGAGAATTGTTATCTTGAGCCAGCATGTCGCCTTTATGACCATCTGAAATATTAACATAAATGTAATTGTTATATCACGAATCTGCCAGATGTTCGTGTAAAAAGACGAATTTTTTTTTTAAAGCTCAGGCTTTCTCTGATTTGTTACAATGCGCAAATAAACTGTCAACGGCTGGCGCACACGAAACTACGTAATTAAGATCGGTAGAGTTCGCCAGGTGGTACACTATCCCATGGACATCGGTTGAGGATGTCCAAGACCCTCTCTACATTCACGTAATAACAGTGACAATATTAATACTAATAATAACTATAGTAATACTATTTAAGAAAAACAAGTAGAAAGACAATAACCAAAACTCTCTAATAATTAATACACAAAATAACACACCAATTTAAAACAGGAAACTTAACTTTACATTTTTTTTAAAAATACTAACTACTCTTAATGTAATGAGAAATTAAGTAACACACACAACACGACAGGTGAAAACAACAAATTGTAACATAAATTGGCGCAACCAACAAACAATCAATTGAAAATCACAATAGTTATTTGAACATAACACAAAACTGAAAAAAATATTGACATAAAATACCCTAATTATAACCGACAATTATGTTGAACAGGGCAGACGAAGATATTGGACGAGAGGAGGCTAATGAAGATCAACTGATGCTAGTTCTATGTCCTCCCATTTCCCATCTAAAGAAGAAGACACGGTAGAGTTCGTCACACATATTATCACATTCCATTTTCCTTTACAGTATTTCGTATCGCTGGTTTCGGAAATCAAAGATAGGTTGAGCTGGCCTGCGATAATAAAGTTATCATTTGTGAATAGATCAATGTCATGAAGAACTGCAACTTTGACCACTTTTGTAAACTAATGCAAGTTTGGCAGCTAAGGCAACTTTGACAACTTAGCAGCTTTGACAACTTTTGCAACTATGGCAATTTTGGCAAATATGGCAACTTTGACAATTAAGCAACTTTCACAACTTTTGCAACTATGGCAATATTGGCAGCTATGGCAAATTCGACAATTTAGCAAATTGGAGAACTTTTGCAACTGTGGCAATTTAGGCAACGATGGCAACTTTAACTACTTTAGCAACTATGACAACTTTTGCAAATATGGCAAATTTGGCAGCTATGGCCTATCCATCCCCAGCTTCCTGTTTTCAAGCCTTGTTCAACTTGCACTAGTTTGCTTCTTATTATCAGATCCATATTTATAACCTTATCGTAACAATTCAGTCTTTCTATTTTACACTAACATCAATTTTTGAAAGTCTGTAGCTTCTAGAGAAGAGAAATATGACAAAGTCTCAGCTTGTAGTGTGGCGGCATTGTGTCTGGTTACAAACATTGATTCCACAAATGTACACTGAAGGTTAACCTGATCAGTAGTATTCCAAACCATTATATTCTTCCTGTTCGTTAGTGGCTCATGTGCGCTTTCTTTCATTTTCTTTCTTCCTAATATAGGAAACAATTTTTTTCTTCTACGACATAATTATTATCTCGTGCATAGTATTTCTATGGATGTATTTAAAAACACCCACATTGAATTACTTAAGACGACCTCCACACTTTATGTAAATTCTAACGATTCTGATATATGGCATATTGTATTTGATGATATCATGTCAGTATATGTTAATGTATTTTAGAGAGAACAAAGAGTATGTCTGTCTGTGTGTGTATGTGTATATGTATGTATGTATGTATGTGTGTATGCAATTATAGGCTCTTACAGAATATGGAAACTTCGATGTAAAACACACCCATTTAAAATTGCTGGAGATGTTTCCCACACTTCTATTAAGTCTAATCTCAATTGTGCTCTGTCTACTATACCAAACTACTATTGTATTTGATGCTATATTCAATATCTCACTCCACTAGCTCTCAAAGCATTTTATGGCAAACAAAGATTTTGATAAAGCCCCCATGTAAAAACACCCATATTGATCTATTTGAGAGGTATTCCACACACATTTTGTTAATTTCAATAATACTCATTTTTGGCAGGTTGTATCATATCATATCATTATATGCCAATGTCTTTTAGAAAGCTTCCAGATTGTTATGTAGGTGTAACACAAAGATTTGATGTAAAAACACCCACATAAAACTACTTGACACGTCTTCCACACTTTATGTAAATTCTAATGATTCTCCTAAATGCCATGTTGTATCTTATTACATCATGTCAGTACATATCAATGTATTTTATGGAGAAAGATTCTGATATGTATGTATGTGTTATGTATATATGTATGTATGTATTTATATGCATATATGCATGTATTATGTTTGTATGTATGGTCACAGCCCTCATTAACGTTGTATGAATTTATGTAAATTTATTTTATGTAGATTCTAATGTTTCTCCTATATGCCATGTTGTATTTTATTTTATCATGACAGTACGTATCAATGTATTTTCTGGAGAATAAAGATTCTGATATGTGTGTGTGTATGTATGTATGTATGTATATATTATGCATGTGTGTTTGTAAGTATCCATGTATGTATGTATATATGCATGCATATATAGAGGTATTAAAGTATCTTATTGAATTAAATCAATTGGGGGCTCATCCCAAGAGCAAAATTCTCTTCTCCTCATAGAAGATCTGGGAAGATACTAGGTTCATTGCGGCTTTGGTAATTTCTGTTGTGGAGCTTGATTTCTTAAATTCCTGTGGGGCTCCCAATAATTAACGCACCGTTCTTTAATTCAAATCGCTGCTAAGAGTAATCTTGAACGAAAGATAGACACCTCTGAAGACACTCAGTAGATACTCTGAATTTTGGCCACTGTTGGACCATCACTGTAGAGCAATGAGAAAAATCCGGTGACAGTATGTTGTATGTATTATATCATATCAGTACATGTCGATGTATTTAAAGGAGAATACAGATTCTGATATGTATTTAAGTCTGTATGTACAGTAGTATGAATGTATGCATGTATGCATGTTTGTATGTGTGTGTACGCGTAGTTCTTGTTTAAAGACCACGTCCTTCAAGCAGACGGCACCTTTTGTTAGCCTGGCTGTTTTGTTGCGTGTTGTCTTTCTTTCAAGCATATGTCTATTAATTTGTTCCACCTAGACAAACATTTCGTTAATTTTGCTGAACCAAGAGGAATATTTACGACGTCATTTATTTGTTTGTTCTTTGTGTTTCGTTTACCTCTGAGTCATTTTTTATGTCTGTGAACTGTTTACATTTCAAAGCAATAATTCCTTTTTGTATAATGTACATTAATGACCCTGTGTGGAATATCTCACATCATTTTTCTGTCTTTGTTATGCACATGTTCGACATTCGGACTTGAAAGAATAACCACACACACACACATACACATACATACAAATACATCTGCTACGTTGAGACATCTTATAAATACCTCCAGGTTTTTCATAGCTCGCTCTAGGGTCTCCGAAGAAAGGACCAGTATCTTCGGAAACAGCTGCTGAGATTTTAAGATGCAACTGGCACTTCTGCTTCTCCAGGCAGTGTCTATAATATGGACAGCAGACGGCAGAAATCGTCCGGAGGTAAATTATGTTATTACGTCACATAAATGAATTTTTACTTAGTTAGATAAGGATACCGAATTAGTTTCCAGATAAATTCTCCAGTTACACAGAACAATGTGTGGTTATATATCTTCTTCTTGGATTCTTGGCCGACGACTTACACATCAATCAGTGACCATCGAGCCTAGTGGCGTCTTTTTGGGAAGCAACAAACTCACTCTGCTTTGTTTTGTCTGTGGTCAACCTTCGTGCGGTGCAACAGCTCTCTTTAATCCTTTTAATTTCGATCTAAATAATTCCTGTCCACATTGTTTTTAATTATCCTATCTTTTGCTTTCCTTCTGGAGTTCATAACATAGCGTTGCTGATCATGGTTTTGGTGTCTCAAATAGTGTCTTGCTTATTCTGATTTACGAGTGTCGGCAATTTACGTATATTCGATTCTTTATTTAAAAATTATGTCTCTGAAACATGGAGAACAGTAAGCGCAAATTTTAGTTTTAATTGTATAGAATAGAACGATTGACATGGTAGAGTGAAATCATCGTATTGGAATTAATGATAAGAACTAGACAAATGTTAGTGGACAAATATTAAAGAGAAAACGATGACGCTAGATACGACTTCTCCTTCTTCTGCATTCAGTTTGTAATCATGATTAAATCTACAGTCCTGTCGCTAGGACGAAGTCCAGAGTCTTTTCCAGGTTATCGCGGTAGTCTCATAGCTTTTTCCTCTAAGCTCAATACCCTCAGGCCAGGTCATACGTCATGGGTCTTCATGTGTTGGGCAGTTCTGGAGAATGTGTTCATGGATCTTGGTTCCCTATTCACATGGACTATTTTTGACAAACCAATTGGTGACATTACAATGGAGTCATTGCACCGGAACATCATGGATAAGGATACATTAGGAAAATAACAAGCAATTGGGACAGGGAATTTAACATTTATATGAAGAGGATACAGAACACATCGGAAGACTTTGAATATATAAAACAAGAAGGGGAGTCTTGGCAAGTATTTGAAAAAGAAATGTGCTGCACTGAGAATTGAAAGTAATTTTATAAATAAATGTCTGTTAATATACTTTTCAAACAAATACGTAGGGATGTGTTGTAATGACTAATGAATGTATCAAATATTCTAACAGTTTTATCGTCCGTATCGCTTACCTGGTGCACGACCTACACTGCCTGATGGATCACGTCCTACACCACCAGATGGACCGCGTCCTACACCACCAGATGGACTACGTCCCCCACTTGGAGATGGACAACGCCCGGATCCGCTTGATGGACCACGTCCCACACCACCAGATGGTCCACGTCCTACAAGACCTGATGGACCACGTCCCACACCACCAGATGGTCCACGTCCTACACGACCTGATGGACCACGGCCTACACCACCTCAAGATGGACAGCCCAGGGAGCTGCGTGATGAATCCCGACCTAACCCACCTGATGGACTCCGTCCTACGTTACCAGATGGTCAACGTCCTTCACCCCCAGATGGAACTCGACCAACACCACCTGAAGGACCACGGCCTACACTCCCAGATGGACCTCGACCAACACCACCTCAAGGACCACGTCAACCACCTCGAGATGGCCAACGCCAGGAACCGCTAGGTAGACCACGTCAACCCCCTAGAGATGGAGAACGCCAGGAACCACGTGATGGACCACGTCAACCACCTCGAGACGGAGAACGCCAGGAACCACGTAATGGACTACGTCAACCACCTCGAGATGGAGAACGCCAGGAACCACGAGATGGACCACGTCAACCCCTTCGAGATGGAGAACGCCAGGAACCTCGTGATGGACTACGTCAACCACCTCGAGATGGCCAACGCCAGGAACCGCTAGGTAGACCACGTCAACCCCCTAGAGATGGAGAACGCCAGGAACCACGTGATGGACCACGTCAACCACCTCGAGATGGAGAACGTCAGGAACCACGTGATGGACCACGTCAACCACCTCGGGATGGTCAACGCGAAGAATCTCGTGGTGGACCAAGGCCTACACGACCTGATGGACCACGTCCCACACCACCAGATGGTCCACGTCCTACACGACCTGATGGACCACGGCCTACACCACCTCAAGATGGACAGCCCAGGGAGCCGCGTGATGAATCCCGACCTAACCCACCTGATGGACTCCGTCCCACGCTACCAGATGATCAACGTCCTTCCCTCCCAGATGGATCTCGACGAACACCACCCGAAGGACCACAGCCTACACCCCCAGATGGACCTCGACCAACACCACCTGAAGGACCACGTCAACCACCTCGAGATGGCCAACGCAAGGAACCGCTAGGTAGACCACGTCAACCCCCTCGAGATGGAGAACGCCAGGAACCACGTAATGGACTACGTCAACCACCTCGAGATGGAGAACGCCAGGAACCACGAGATGGACCACGTCAACCCCTTCGAGATGGAGAACGCCAGGAACCACGTGATGGACTACGTCAACCCCCTCGAGATGGAGAACGCCAGGAACCTCGTGATGGACTACGTCAACCACCTCGAGATGGAGAACGCCAGGAACCACGTGGTGGACTACGTCAACCACCTCGAGATGGAGATCGCCAGGAACCACGTGATGGACAACGTCAATCACCTCGAGACGGAGAACGCCAGGAACCACTAAATGGACCACGTCAACCCCCTCGAGATGGAGAACGACAGGAACCACGTGATGGACCACGTCAACCACCTCGGGATGGTCAACGCGAAGAATCTCGTGGCAGACCAAGGCCTACACCAGCTGATGGACTTCGTCCTACACGACCAGATGGACTACGCCAACCACCTCGAGATGGAGAACGCCAGGAACTACGAGATGGACTACGTCAACCACTTCGAAATAGACAACGCGGAGACTCTCGTGACGGACCAAGACCTACACCACCAGTCGGACCACGTCCTACACGACCCGATGGACCACGGCCTACACCACCTGATGGATCCCGGCCTACACCACCTGATGGACCACGGCCTACACCACCTGATGGACCACGGCCTACACCACCTCAAGATGGACAGCCCAGAGAGCCACGTGCTGAACTACGACCTAATCCACCTGATAGACCCCGTCCTACGCTACCAGATGGGCAACGTCCTACACCACCCGATGGATCCCGTCCAACACCACCCGA
This sequence comes from Oreohelix idahoensis, assembly GCA_024509875.1. Classification (NCBI taxonomy): domain Eukaryota; kingdom Metazoa; phylum Mollusca; class Gastropoda; order Stylommatophora; family Oreohelicidae; genus Oreohelix; species Oreohelix idahoensis. Next base: position 18,496 of record JAMPIV010020828.1, on the reverse strand, counting down.
AGGACCACGGCCTACACCACCAGATGGGCCACGAAAACCCCCTCGGAATGGACAACGCCAGGAACCAAGAAACGGACCACGTCAACCTTCTCTAGACGGACAACGTCAGGAGCCAAGAGACTTACCACGTCCTCCTCGAGATGAACAGCAAGGAGAACCTCTTGACGGACCACGACCTACACGACCTGACGGACCACGTCCTACACCACCAGATGGACCACGTCCTACTCCACCAGATGGACCACGGCCTACACCTCCTGAAGGCGAAGGTAAGATCGTATGTTAAAAGATGTTGTAGTATTTTTTAAGCAAGACCAAATCCTTGGCATCCTAAAGTCCAGGGTCATTTGTTTGTCCATACTTTGCACACCTAGAACTATTTATACACTCTGCTTTAGACTTTCTTTAACGCCTTGTTGTTCAAGAGTCCCAATCTTCTTTTGTTTTGTCGACGTTCTTTATCTGACGATCCTCAACTATATCATTCATTGTCTTACTTGGCTACATTTAGCTTACGTTTTGCTCACAAAATCACAAGCTCAACTTTCTGAGGCTTTATGACTCACTGACCTCTTTCAAACTTAAAAAAAAAATATTGAAAAAAAAAAATGTATTCGAGTTAGCTTTACAAATGAACTGTACACCAGAAATACGGGACATAATATTTAACATTTTGTTAACTACAGTCTTAAAAAAAATGAAACAGAAATAACATTGTGATCATGTACAAAAAAGAATGCTGAAAACAGAAAAACAGCAATGAATATAATATAATGTGTGTCGGTTTCGAGGGCGCTGCTGTGTACATTGGCATCTTTTATGACGGTGTTACTTTGATCTGGATCTCCTAATCCCAATAATAATGTTGCATGCCGTCTAGAGGTTTAAGGTATCCTTATAACCGTAGTAATCAAACACAGCCAAGTAACATTATACTTGTATAAACAAGTCCAGAGAACTAATGGTGCACGAATAGAGTACGAATTATTCAAACATTTTCCACTTTAAGAATTGAGGATCCCTCTGTGAGACATTGAAATTAAATCCATAGCGCCATATGCATTTGACCAACAATATATGTATGTCCGTTAAACTATGAGTTCATCTAACTTCTGGTTATTATTTCTCATAATGTATCTCAGTCCATGTGAAGACTGGTAAGAACATTCATTAGTACATCATAATCCGTGAGTTCTCAGTGAAGACATATAATCTACTTCATAAGAACATCTAGGATCCACATTTTTTTAAATATCCAGACTTAACGCTTTGGAACACAGTCCACGACCATAGGGGTCGGCTACACGGCGAATATCTCCTTGCCGTTGCCAAACGCGACAAATTACGTCATAAAACTCACGCGTAACGATGCGGTTAGCAACATTCTTTTGGGCAACGCAAAGTTCAAAATTATAAACGCTTTGTGATGTGCAAAGAAGAGCCACAACAGACACCATCTTATGTCAGGGTAAATAATTAATCAAATATTTAATATGTCTGAGAGTGTTGAAGTAGACTATATTTCTTTTGTCACAACGTCACTACTACCTGTTAAAACGAACACCAACAAGTTGATGGACGCTTGTACATAACAAAACGATACAAATGTCTATAAGAAGATAACCGATGTGCAATTCTTCTTCGTTGATCTTTAGCCCCAGACAGTCAAAGCAGTCAGTGGCCATAACGCCTGGTGACGTCTTGTAGGGAAGCAACAAATTGCTTCCATTTTGTTCGGTCGGCAGGCATCCTTTGTACAGCGCCCCAACTTTGGTTCATTCTTTACATCTCAGCCTCCACAGTTCTCCGCCAAGTTGTTTTTGGTCGGCCTCTTTTTCGCTTTCCTTGTGGGGTCCATAGCATAGCTGTTCTTGTAATGGCACCAAAGTCCCTTCTGAGGACGCGGCCAACCAAACTCCAGCGTCTGCCAGTTATGATGGTGTGCATGTCCTCTTGATTACTCCGAATAAATAGTTATTGGTTGGTGATGGTATTAGACTAAATGATTCGGTGAATTTTCCTTAGGCACATTTGGGTGGACAGAGGACAATTTCGACATTGCCTTCTCTGTTACTCTCCAGCATTCCGCACCATAGAGAAGTACAGAAAGTACACAGCTCTCATATAATATTTCTTTGGTATTTGTGCTGTACTAGGGAGATTTCCAGATGTTGCTGAGATTAGCAAAATCTGTTCTCGCTTTATTCATTCTGTTGTTGTTGTCCTTGCTTGTGCCGCCGTCTGGTGTTACTATGCATCCTAAGTATGTGATTGTGCCTGTCTGTTCTACGAGCTTCTGGTTCCTTATTGTTATTGGCTCAGGATTGCCCACATTGAGTGTCATGACTTCTGTCTTCTTCAGATTGATATTCAGACCCACCTGCTGGCTATACTTCTCCAGTTTATATGTTTTTTGTCTTGGATGTGTTGATGTGAATGTGCGAGTAGTGCAATGTCGTCTACATATTCCAGGTCTTCCAGTGTAGAAAATGTTGTCCATCTAATTCCTCTTAGGCTGCCCTCTGTTGTCTGACGCATAACCCAGACTATGACTGTCAAAAATAAAGTAGTAGATAAGGGGCATCCCTGTCGTACCCATTCTTCACTTCAAAAGTTAGGTTGTTCAACCCAAACCTGCATGTAAAGTTAGAATAAATGCTTTTGATAATGGAAACAATACAGTTAGGAATTCCATAAGACCTCAGTATTTTCCATAGACTGTCCCTGTGTATGCTGTCAAAAGCCTTTTCAAAATCAAAAACGTTAATGTACGAGTATAGCTGTCTCTGCCATTCTAAGCACTGCTCTATAATGTTCCTGAAGGTGAATATTTGATCTTCACATCTTCTGTTCTTTCTGAATCTCGAGTGTTCTTTCCTCAGTTTATGGTCTACTGCTTTTGAAATTCTCTGGATAATTATCCTGCCTAGTATTTTCATGGGAACTGAGAGGAGAGTATTCCTCTCCAGTTGTTGCAGTCAGCAAGGTCGCACTTCATGGGCAATTTGACATTTATTCCTTTACTCGACTTCGTTGGTGTTGTCTCTGTTTTCCAGATTTGTGCAAATAGTGGTTCTAATAGTTCTGCTGCTGAGTCATGATGTGGGTGCTGCACCAATTATCAATATCGATAACTATGATTTAGCAGTGGTGCACCACTTCACATACCTGAGGTCTACCATCAATGACAAACTGTCACTGGACACAGAAATTGACAACTGCATTGGCAAAGCTGCAGCTACCTTTGCCCGCCTCACATCGCGTGTTTGGGGAAACTCCAAACTCACAATGAAGACCACAGCTGCGGTATATAACTCCTGCGTCACCAGCACACTCCTATATGGCAGTGAGACCTGGACAACCTATGCTAAGCAAGAAAGAAAGCTCATCACCTTCTATCAACGCCACATCCTTGGCATTTCTTGGAAAGATAAAGTAACAAAAGACGAGGTGTTGTCACGTACTGGCCTTCAAAACATGTATACACTGCTTAGACAGCGACGACTTCGTTGGCTTGGCCATGTCCGCGGCATGGAAGATGGTCGCATCCCAAAAGATATCTTCTATGGCCGACTAGCAGATGGCAGAAGAACAGTTTGGCGACCGCAGCTGAGGTTCACAGATGTGTGCAAGAGAGACATGAGGGCACTGGACATAAATCCAGCAACATGCGAAGATGAAGCTACCGATCGCACCAAGTAGCGATGCTATCTACGGCGCCACCTCAGATTGAGCGAAAAGAAACTCACACAACAAGCAGAAGAGAGGAGAAAACGTCCAAAGGAGCCCCAGGAAAATAAGCAGCTGAGGGCTGTCACCTCAGGGGCGCATTCCCATAGTCAGTTTTGACTGAAGGGGCTATTATTATTCAATACCATAATACCCACATTAAGTACGTCGGTCGGTCTGTCACATATAAGGGAAACAATACAATTATTGTCTAACTTTCAACCACAGATGCACCCCCTTAGCTGTGGTGGAAAGTTAATGTACTCTCTCGAAAATAGAAAAGTGCGCAAATGAAGGTGTGCATGAACAGTTTGATTATGGAAAGAAGCCAACAACACGGTTGATAAATAGTACATGAACTGGAAACAGAAAGGTGCGGAAATGCAGATTAAATCAACTGACAATCAAGATACTCTTCTGTCCAGTTTCATTCGAGAAACGGATTTAACTCATCATTTTTTTAAAAAATAACCTTAAAATGTAAGTTTTTGATTGTTGTTCTGACACCTTAAACTACATTAAAGTGTATTTTTTCTAAGGCACCTATTTTGAAATCGCCTAATTCTCATATAAGTTGACAACTTACACCTACGGAAATCAGGTATCCCATTCTTGAGAATGAATAGCTTGCAATCATCTAGAGCGTAACCAAACTTCAACGATATTTAATAGGCGCCCATTTCACGATCGAGATCAGCGAGCCGAGGTGTCAACTCTAAGAATAAAAGGAAGTTGAGGATTAGGCAAAAATTTAATTTAAAGTATTGCAGACTTATTATTATGGATCAAAATGATAAGATTCCTGCAATTAAGCACCTGTCAATTTTGACGAGTTATTGCTAGTTATTATTATAGTTCTGCTGCTAGTTCAGGGTCTGCCTTGAATAACTCAGGATTTAAATTGTCGTGACCAGGCGCTTTTCTATCTTTAACCCTTTGATAGCTGTGATGATTTCTTCTCTTCGTGGAATGTCTGTATTTACGTCAAGGTCACTATCAGCCTCAGGAATATTCAGCTGCATCTCTAGTGGTTCCTTATTCAGTGTTTCTCTAAAGTGCTCTGCCCATCTTGTTTCCTGCCCCTATGCTTTGGTGATGAGATTTCATTACTTGTCTCTTACTAACGAATTATTGTTTGCACCTCGTTTTCCACTGATAGTTTTAATTTATTTGATAAACTGTGCTTTGTTTATTTCTCAGTGCTGCCTCTTCTGCCTGCCTTGCAAGGTATCCAGAAATGTCCTTTTGTCGGCACGGGTTTGATGTTTTACTTCTTTGTCCAGCTGACTGGTCTGTTCGCTATATATTACCTTTAACCTGGGGGACTTTGCTTCTGTTCTCTTTCTTTTCATTTCTTTTCTCATCGCTATGGTGTTTAACGTTTCTGGTGTTATCCAATCTTGTCTCTTTCTTTCCTGGAATACCAAGCATGATTCGCTGCTTTCCATGTATATTGTTGAAATGATGTTGAATTTCTGGTCAGCATCAACAGTCGCTGTACTTTCCAGGCTTTTGGCAATTTGATATCGTCTGTTTACATCAACTAAAAAAAGCTTTTCAAGTGAGGGAGTCCTGGAGTTTAATGATGCTATATCTTTTCTGTTGATGTGCAACTGGTCCAGCAGCTCTGAGTTTCACCTTCAGTCTTGCTACTGCAAGATGATGATCACTTCCCACATCTGCGCCTCTTCTTACATTCACGTCTTGTAATGCATGTCCCCATCTACCATTGATCATTATGTGATCTATCTGGTTTCTGTCTCGTCCGTTTGGTTATTCCCACGTTAACTTGTGCACTTCTTTATGTGAAAAAAGTGTTCCTCCAATGACCAGGTTGTTAATGCTGCAGAAGCTTATTAGTTTGTCCCCATCCTCGTTTACTGTTCCACTGCTGCATTTCCCCATTACTCTTTCATTATAAGTATTGTGTGAACCAACTTTCGTACTCCTATTACTATAATTAGATCGTACCTAGGTGCAGTTTCGATTTCCTTGTGTAGCGGTTGATAGTAGTTGTCCTTGGCCTCTTCATCGCTGTCATTTGTTGGTGCATATCATTGTATTATTGTGGTGTTGATGAATTTCCCTCTCAGTCTTGTTCTTATCAATCCGTTGTTGATGGGTTTCCATTCCAGTAATGACCTTTCTATTCCATTCTTCAGGATAATGGCTACACCTTCGTTGTGCTGACCATCCTCTCTACCAGAGTAAAGTACTGTTTCTCCTGTAGCTGTTTTTATTCTCCCTGTCCCGGTCCATCTGCTCTCACTTATTCCGAAGATATGTAATCTGTAGTTCCTCATCTCTGCTGTTATCTGCCTCGGCTTTCCTGCCCCATTTATGGTTCTGACGTTCCAGAATCCAATTCTAGTTTCGTGTTTTGTAGTCGCGGCATCCGTTTTCATGCCAATAGCTTCCTTTCGGCTTTCACTACTGACAGTCATACGAGCCTGAGAATCCGGATGTCCGTCCCGCATCAAGGTTTTTCCATTTGTTGCTGTTTCCGTAACTGTTCATATTTTTTTACATAGGCAGTGGTGTCGGCCCTGCGCTAAAACCTACATCCTGGGGGACCAGGGTACCAGCTTTTGTCTGACCCCTACCCGCACAGACCTGTCCAGCTTGGTTGAACATACCAGGAGAAAAACTCCCGCTGCCATAGCTCTGGGGGTTGTCACGGTACGCAAGCTGCCATACTGCTACAAGGTATAGGTACCATTAACGGCAGTGATGTGGAATTAATGACAAAAAAAAAAAAACAGGTCAATATCAGTGAATGAGGATATGAGGGAAAAGTGTTAGGTGTTAGATTAATTACACTTTAAACAAAAAGTTGCTAGTATTACAGGGAAATATTTCTTATGGAATCGCTATTGCAAGAAACTTACAAGAAATATATCTCAAAAACACTTGTACAATTGTGACGAAAGAAATTTCATTTTTCTGTCTTTCGTTTATACAATCCTAAACTTTACTTTCGTTTATCTTAAGTGTTCTATACAAGCTTTGGTTTTTTCTTCACCACCTCCCCCAATCATCGAAATTGTCTTTCTCCAAATAATCCATGAAGACCAAGGTCACGACTGTTAGCCAATCGTAGCGACGCTCCAGTTTACTATTATCCTATGGGCGTCAACACTTGTCTGTCAAGTACCAGGCACGTTCAGATAAGTGAGTGGTGGTAACAGTTAACGGCCATAAATTACTGACATCTGTTGGGAAATAGAATATAGGATTCGCTCGACTCAAAGAATAGATGGGATGGCAGTGTCGGAAATGTGAGCTTGAAGTGGACAAAGGCGAGGCTGTAGGCAAGAAGAAGGTGTATTCCTGGTAAGAAGACGGCCAGACAATCAGCATTTGAAGGGTCTCCCTGTGGTTAAAATAGTGCTAGTAATCCTGTTTGGGGACATCTTTTTATTCGACTCGTGACGGTCCAATCCTACAGTATGTCAGAAACTAGTCCGATGAGAATTAAGAAACACGCCCAGAGAAAACCCAGTACCTGATGCCAGAAGGACCTAAGTCGTCAATGCAAAACTGTCCTGCACCAGCACAACTTTCTAAGAGGACAAGCATACTCAAAACTAATAGATGAGTTTAAAAACCAAATGCCAAATTATTTTTATATTATGTGTATTACGTTTATGAAAAACCCATTGCTTAGAATAAGCCTCCTGCCAATGATGACTACATTGGCATAACTATATCAGAAATCAACATTACCTGTGGTTTAAATGTACTGTTTAATGATTTCTTAACAGGATTGGATTTACATTTCATTGTTTACTTTACACAGCTCAATCAGACGTAATTTTTTATTGGTAACTCAAATGTTTTACCAGAAAACATATCTTCTGTTTTATTTCTGTAAAAATAAAAAAGCGTTACAGATATATCTTGGAGTAATTAAACGTCTCTTATCAGGTGTATCCTGAAATAACAGGTCAGCAGGGGCTTGTTCTGAATGTTATGAGCCAGAAGTCTATTTATCTACTGCTATTGTCTTCAGTTAAGGATGGTGGCGGGGATCTAAACCTAATCACTTCAAACTAGAGTAGTTGCCTTCCCTTCTTTTAGTCCTTAACGTTTCTCACGAGGAAATAATCTCCCTCTCTCCACGAACATAAGGTGTTTCTAGAGTTGATGATAGAACTATCTACACTTGACCAAACTATCATTTAACTCCTTTGTCATATCTGGGAGTGGGATTCAAACCTTGCTCCGACAAACCACTACTGTTAGCAGGGTATTAAATAATAACGCCACAACAATCCAACTGGAGATAGGTTTGATTAAAAGTGATGAAGACCATATCAAACCATCTTGAACATGTGACACGGAATAGGAAGATTTGGTATAAAGCTGTTTCTTGCCTCTGCTTCACAGGGAATTGGTGAATGAATGTATGAGTGAATGAATGTATGAGTGAATGAATGTATGAGTGAATGAATGTATAAGTGAATGAATGTATGAGTGAACGAACGAACGAACGAACGAACGAACTTTATTTTCAAAGGGTTAAGAATTGGGCACGCAGGCCCGTCTGACATTCTGCCCTTCCTCTCTCTCTCATCATGTATACTAATATCCTTTCATCCTCACATTTACTTTAAGCATTATTAAGGCATTTATCATTATAAAAGTAATATTACATTTGCAATAATCATCATAATTAAAGTGTTTTTAAAATAAAATAAAAAAATAATAATAAAAAAATAATAGTAATAATGAATTTGAAAAATAAATAAATAAATGAATAAATAAAAAATAAATAAATTTAAAAAAAAAATAAAATAAAAAAAATAAAAAAAGAATCGAATTCTTCGTACTGTAAATTAGTGATTTGAGACATATTTAGAGGTATGTTATGAGAACTTGTAAAATGTTCATACGGTGTTCAACTGAATGACTCAGGGACATTTTTTTTTTTTTAGGTTCATCAAGATGAGGTGGGTAGACAGTTACTTTCCATTTTCCTTTCCATTTCCTTTGCGTCCCAAACTCAAGACCAGAATCAGACTAGGTAGATAGTTAGATAGACATATACGAAAGCAATTAATTTGCCAAGGGTTGAAAATCGGACACAGTGAATGAATGTATGAGTGAATGAATGTATGAGTGAATGAATGTATGAGTGAATGAATGTATGAGTGAATGAATGTATGAGTGAATGAATGTATGAGTGAATGAATGAATGTATGAGTGAATGAATGTATGAGTGAATGAATGTATGAGTGAATGAATGTATGAGTGAGTGAATGAATGAATGAATGTATGAGTGAATGAATGTATGAGTGAATGAATGTATGAGTGAATGAATGAATGTATGAGTGAATGAATGTATGAGTGAATGAATGTATGAGTGAATGAATGTATGAGTGAGTGAATGAATGTATGAGTGAATGAATGTATGAGTGAATGAATGTATGTGTGAGTGAATGAATTAGTGAATGAATGAATGCATGAGTGAATGAATGTGTGAGTGAGTGAATGAATGTATGAGTGAATGAATGTATGAGTGAATGAATGTATGAGTGAATGAATGTATGAGTGAATGAATGTATGAATGAATGTATGAGTGAATGAATGTATGAGTGAGTGAATGAATGTATGAGTGAATGAATGTATGAGTGAGTGAATGAATGTATGAGTGAATGAATGTATGAGTGAATGAATGTATGAGTGAATGAATGTATGAGTGAATGAATGTATGAGTGAATGAATGAGTGAATGAATGTATGAGTGAATGTATGAGTGAATGAATGTATGAGTGAATGAGTGAATGAATGTATGAGTGAATGTATGAGTGAATGAATGTATGAGTGAATGAATGTATGAGTGAATGTATGAGTGAATGAATGAATGAGTGAATGTATGAGAGAATGAATGAGTGAATGAATGTATGAGTGAATGAATGTATGAGTGAATGAATGTATGAGTGAATGAATGAATGTATGAGTGAATGTATGAGTGAGTGAATGAATGAATGTATGAGTGAATGAATGTATGAGTGAGTGAATGAATGTATGAGTGAATGAATGAATGTATGAGTGAGTGAATGAATGTATGAGTGAATGAATGTATGAGTGAATGAATGTATGAATGAATGAATGAATGAATGTATAAGTGAATGAATGATCGTATGAGTGAATGAATGTATGAATGAATGAATGTATGAGTGAATGAATGTATGAGTGAATGAATCTACGATTGAATGAATGTATGAGTGAATGAATGAATGTATGAGGCAATGAATGTATGAGTAAATGAATGAATGTACGATTGAATGAATGTATGAGTGAATGAATGAATGTATGAGTGAATGAATGTATGAGTGAATGAATGTATGAGTGAATGAATGTATGAGTGAATGAATGAATGAATGAATGTATGAGTGAATGAATGTATGAGTGAATGAATGAATGTATGAGTGAATGAATGTATGAGTGAATGAATGTATGAATGAATGAATGTATGAGTGAATGAATGTATGAGTGAATGAATGTATGAGGGAATGAATGTATGAGTGAATGAATGTATGAGTGAGTGAATGAATGAATGAGTGAATGAATGTATGAGTGAATGAATGAATGTCTAAATGAATGAATGAATGTATCAATGAATGTATGATTGAATATATAAATGAATGTATGAGTGAATGAATGTATGAGTGAATGAATGTATGAGTGAATGAATGTATGAGTGAGTGAATGAATGAATGTATGAGTGAATGAATGTATGAGTGAGTGAATGAATGTATGAGTGAATGAATGTATGAGTGAATGAATGAATGTATGAGTGAATGAATGTATGAGTGAATGAATGTATGAGTGAATGAATGAATGTATGAGTGAATGAATGTATGAGTGAATGAATGTATGAGTGAATGAATGAATGTATGAGTGAATGAATGTATGAGTGAATGAATGTATGAGGGAATGAATGTATGAGTGAATGAATGAATGTATGAGGGAATGAATGTATGAGGGAATGAATGTATGAGTGAATGAATGAATGTATGAGTGAATGAATGTATGAATGAATTAATGTATGAGTGAATTAATGTATGAGTGAATTAATGACCAATTTAGTTGTATTATAACTCTTCTTTACGGTTACTTTGGGTTCTTCAGTTTTTTATTGTCTTCTCTGGTCTTCCCAAGTTTGGAAGTGAGAAGCAGTTGATGTCTGTAAGAAGGGAGAAGAAGGAACAAAAATATAATTCAAACTTTATTTATCTCAGTCATCGATATACTACATGAATATCACAATCCACACCCCGTAGACCACCTGTTTCCCTACCCCGTAGACCACCTGTTTCCCCACCCCGTGGATCACCTCGTAGAGGTTAAAATTTGATGCTTCCAGACGTTTTGTTGCATGCAGATGACTCAGTAGTTCTGATGACATTTACTGGCCTTGAACTTCATGTCAAGGTCTTTTAACTTGTTATTAAAAGCGTAGTAAAAACTGAAACCAAACATTTAAGTTTTGTGGTGTTTTTGAATAGCTTCCAACTTTGTCGCCTACATGTGATTCGTCTTGTTAAGACATGTTTCCATAGTTTCTGAAGGTAACAGCATTTCTGTGTAGTGTTAACACCAACAAGGCAGGTATGGGAGGCTAAGAGACAAGGATCCAGACCTCCAGGACGACCCAGAGTCCGCTGGGAGGACAACATTAGGCAATCTCTGAAAGACAGTGGACCAGAACGAAACCGGGCCAGGAGGAAGATAGCCGATAGGATAGTATGGCGCTCTCTCTTCCAAATCTCTGCACCTCACGGTAGAAGTGGAACGACTAAGTAAGAAAGTTAACACCAACATAATTGCTTGATATAACACAAAAAAGAAATATGTAAATAAGTCTGTAACAACCTTTTCTTGCTCTTTAGACAACAAAAACAAACCTAATTGAATTATTCAACTTGTTTGACATCAGATCAACTGCCGTCTTCGCACTGACGATCGGCTGTAATGTTTCTACATCTTCTGTACTCTCGTCTTGATGGTACACTTTGCTAGACACTTTTCTATGCATGTCTTTATTTTATCTTGTATCTGATAGATAATTCTGACCTTTCTTTGCACGACTGCCTTCAACTTTTCAAAACATCCTGGTTTTCAGGTGTAATATCTTTTTTTTTATGAACAAATTATTTTATCTATATATATATATAGTTACGTGTCGTTTTAATGTTAATGTTGATATGTAATAACAGGATAGTTCCTGTGGCCAAGATGACATCTAGGGTAGAAAACAACGCAACCAGCCCCACACCACTCAGCCGAAATGGACGATATACTTTATTAAAGACTGCATGCAGCTCCGCAAATAGATAGGTCATGCTAACATGTACTGGAAGATAATATGAAGTGGACGAAATACCGTCAATAGTCAGTTCATGTCAGGAACGCTGTCATGTAGCTCTCAAATATGATTTATTTAAATCAACACTCAACACTGAGCAATTATACTTCTGGTCACTTCAGATAACTAGATGACTAGATACATCTCACCAAAGATCTTGATGTATTAGTAATAATAGAACTCCATTTTTAAACACTTTAACAATCAGGAGCTCAAACATATACGTCCACTCGCCATCACACACACTCAAATTCCTCTCCGCACTTCTGTTTCTCTAGTCTCACGTGAGCCAGCCAAGCATATCGGCTTAACGTAGCTCAACCGTCTTTTCCAGTGACCCGTATAAAATAAAGAAACAAACCCCGATGAGCTAAACCTATAATAGGCACACTTGTTATGAATTTTACTCATATATATACAACCACACATACTTCAAGAATCCAAGTTCTCTATTCTCACAGCTTCTACATTGTCCATGTTTATAGTTCATACAGTAATGAGGAGTGTAAGTAAGACAAAATGTAGGGTCTCAATACCTCAGTGGAATCGATGTCTCATCCCGACGCGTTAGCCAAGGAAAAGCCGCGAACATGACAAGACGAAGCGAGCTAAGGCACATAACTTTAACAAATATGGACGAATGTGTTTACTATGATTTGTGTTAGAGGTATTAATTTCCAACGGAGTTCTAAATAATAGGATAGATTATCACTGAAAAGACCCTCACGTTTAGATACTAGAAAGCTTGATTTATGTCCAGGTATAAGGATTATCGTGGTATGTGCAGTACAACCGGAGTTATGTGTGGTTTGATTCTTCAACACGTGAGTTGTACAAACTTCTGTACACTTTCAATAATTGTAGCAAAATACATAATGAATAGAATGAAATGAAAGTTATACAGAACGACAGCTCTAACTCGTCTGGTTAAAACAAGGCCAAGATTGAAAGAATCGGTGGAGTTTTAAACTAGTACGATTGAATGTAAGATGGACCAAATACACCAATGACCCAAAATCATATCGATTTGCCAAAAGTTTGGATAAACAGAAAATTTGTGACGTCATTGCTTTCTCAGTCGGCGGTTGTCACGTGAAAGATAATTTATTTTACCATCTTGTCCATAATTTGATTACTCCTTTAAATGTTCTGTTTTCCGAGACATTTTGTATTTTCTTTTTCTTTCCTTTTCTACCTTTGTGGCCAAACTTTCTCACCCTCTCAAACCCCACCCGAGGTTGTTTACGCTGGCCAGCTGCGGTCAGCTAACGCTAGACGTAATGTTATCTAAACGCACCTGTTCGACCAGAGAAACATTTCTCGGGTCCGCTTTAAGTGTTAGAACGAGCCAAGACGGTTTCTGTGAAAGAAACGGTTCGTTAGCGGCGGGTACCCTCTGTGGTCCCAACAGGGGAATTTCTCTGGTCGCTTTAAAACGTTTGATGACGAGCGGCTGGTACCCTTTGAGGCCTGGGGAACTTTCGCACGATTTCTTTTGTCTTACTCTATTACGCATTACGCCAATACATCTGTAGAATCAGGTTAGGCAGGTGTCCGGGGGGAGCGTCCTTTGTAAGCTATAAGATTTGAAATTTTACTACGTCAAACACACTCGTAGAAGATTCCTGGCTCGAGATAGACCATTATGGAAATAAGGCAAACATTAACACAGAACTAAATGTTTTTGGCCTATTTCTTGGCATTTTCTCGGGGTGAGTAAAGATATCTGTTGCGTGATAAATTCTCGCAACATCGTTTTATTTCAATATCTGTTTTATAACGCAAGGGCAACAACTGCTTGAAATCTATAGTCACTTTTCTCGGTAAGCATTTGTCTTCTCGCGTTAGTATCGAATGCAGTTAACTTTTGAGCTGTGGTCGTTTTGCGCTGGACTGCGCATGACTTGTCTTGTTGTTTGGTCGATCGGTTTCCGCCCACCACTAGTGGGAGTGAGCGATTTGGAATGGCGAAAGAGATGCCTCGTTGAAGAGGGGATCTCCGCTATTTTTGTTCTGTCAGGGATGTGTAGTCCTCTTATGGATATTTCGTTTAGTCGAGATAATACCTCTAGTGTTTTCCCACATGTCGGGAGGCGTGATATTTCTGTGTATTTCATGAAAGCAAGGTAAATTGACTTTTTCATTAACTCTATCGATTTTGGGTCGTGAGCGATTTCGATTCATAGCCTGTCTCCGAAAGTCGTCGCCACGAGATGTTTTTTCCCAGCTCACATGTCGCTGCATTGTACTGCATCGGTTGATGCATGTACCAAGGACCATTACTTGCTACTTTGTTAAATGAACTAGGTTTAGGAAACCTTTATTATCTAGAGGATATTTTTGAGGACATTATTTATACTTCGGCAGACGTGTCTGTCTTGCTGAAGTCAAACTAAGGAGAGTGAACTGATCTCATACAATCTGGTTATCTCCTGGCTGTTATAGAAAAGGATGGAGTTGTCCACCTGACTACATTTACAGCACTATGAAATATAACATGCATCTGACTCATCATTGTAATGCTGTCTACCGTTTATTGCTGTATTGAATGTTGCTGTGATAATGACTGTTTGATGTGCCTACACATTTGCGTAACCATTTTGTCACTGTGGCGTCCACAATAAATAATGAAGAAAAACGTCAACGGCTGTTTCAAGACTCATTGACTTTATACGTCGTGAGTTTACTGACGTCCTATGTGGATTGCCCTGTTATTGTTGCATGAACATTGTTTTTGACTGAACACATCTACACACTACACAAAACCAGACATGCGGATGCCATCCATCATCATATGGCATCACGCATCATTTGGTGGCCATAAGCTGGTTTGATTCTGGTACTAGCAAACACGGGGTCCCTTACCCACTTCATTTTCAACAAGAATTCATCAGCATCCTTCAAGAAATTAACATTCTTCAATACAGTCAACATCTTCAAAATTTTCAAAGTACTCGGCGTTGCCCGGTAAAAGTCAAAATTTCAACTTTTTGACGGAAACAAGAATTTGACAGTACCCGGCGTTGTTACATGTTGCCGGATAACTCGGACTGCTGTTATCTTTTACGCAAGTCAAGCAAGTTGCTGCTGTCAAGGTTCCAGTGCTGTCGTTTTTTGAGAAGGTCAAGTGCCGGTTGAAACGGGTTGTTTTCTGAAGAAGGCCAAGTACCGATTTCCATCAACTTACTTTTGGATTAGAAGGTCAAGTGCCGAAACAACTCAACACACAGTATTTCAGAAGCTCTTGTACCATCGTGTTAGCAGTGGAAGCAGTTCAGATGTGCCATCATCGTTGGAGCTTCGCTCTTTAGGACGTTGATTGACATCCGTTTTTCTGCTGTTCTACGATTGGAAGCCTTTAAGTTAAGTGGCCTGTTTGTATGTAAACTGTGCCCTTATACTTCTGCTGAGTCTTCTGTGTATCATCTCATTCTATATGTTATATGTTTATATGTTATTTGTATATTTATATGTTTATATTTCAGCGGGTTCTCGGTTGGGTGGTGTCTCCGTTAGATTATGCCACGTCATAGAGGTCGTCTATTGTGAGCGTTTTCTGTAGGGTTTGCAAATTTCCGATACTGGAATTTGCTAAGCGACTTCTGTTGCTATTTATGTTAGCTGTGATGACATGTTTTAATATTGTTTTCGTTATTATTTCACATTCTTTAGTTTTGTTGTGATTTGTTTGTATTTGTTAGCCTACTCTTGTCTATAATTTAGTTTCATACAACATTTTTGTTTATACACTGTGGTGTCATGTATTTTGTTTAATTCAATCGCAGATATCGTCACATTTTTTGTGATATTTCATTAATTTCTGCTTTATTTTTTAGTTGATTTCTGCGAAAGTTTTTGTATTGTTGCTGATCTTTGTTATTGTTTACATTGTTATTGTTTACATTGTTTGTATTGTTTACATTTTCAATGTTTACATTCTGCATGTGTTTACATAGTCATTGTTTACAGTTATAGTAATTAGTTAATGGGCTATGCTAATGCACTGTTACTACTATACTGATGATAAATGAATGATGAATAGTGTCGTGCACTATTGAATGAGAAGTGCACTTATGATCAAGATTTGAGTGCTGATATTTCATATACAAGTTCTTTGATTGGAGACTTGTTTCCCACAGAGACTGGGATAATATAATGTGATGTGAATATACAAGTGCTTAATTAAGACTTGTTACACTTAGGTTTGAAATAAATTAGTTAATTATTTCAGGTTTTGGACTCATATGTTAGACAACATGTCTACATTTGAGCACTTTATTGAGCAGGGTAAATTGCTTGGGAAGACTGGTGATAAGTTAGAAGAATTTGCAACTGCTCAATATGATAAAGCAATGGAAGCTGAACAAAAGAAACTGCATATGGAAGCTGAACAAAAGAAACTGCAGATGCAGGTGGATGAAAAGAGATTCCAAATGGAAATGGAAAAACAAAAAAGGGAATCAGAAGCTGAGGAAAGAAAGCTACAGCTAGAGGCTGAGAATAAAAGACTTGAAAAAGAAGCTGAGAATAAAAGACTTGAAAAAGAAGCTGAAAATAAAAGACTTGAAAAAGAAGCTGAAAATAAAAGACTTGAAAAAGAAGCTGAAAATGAAAGACTTCAAATGCAGGCTCAAGCTGAAGAAAGGAAGTTACAAAGAGAGTCTGATGAGAGGAAAGCAAAAATGGAACATGAAGAAAAACTCTTAGCTTTAGAGTTGGAGAAATTGAAATTGACGAGCATGAGTAATGGTAATGATTCAAACAAGGGTTCATCTTCTGGGAAGGCTAATAATGATACTTTTAAGATTAAGTTACCAACATTTAGTCCTTCCAGTGATGACATAATGTTCTATCTGGACAGATTTGAACAAGCATGTACAGCTCATATAACATAGACAAAGCAAAATATGTTTATCAGTTATCAGGGATACTGACAGGTAAAGCTCTAAGTATATTAAATATGGTGGATGAACCTGACAAGAACAATTATGAGGTTGTCAGGGCCGCTTTGTTAAAGAAATATCAGCTTAACGAAGACGGCTATCGTCTACAATTTAAAAACATGTTACCTGAAAATGGAGTTGAATTCTCCGAGTTTATTGCAAGAATACGCATTACTTTCTCACGATGGGTTGAACTATCTAAGACGGAAAAAACTTATGAAGGACTTATGGACTTAATACTTAGAGACAAAGTCATGTCGTCTGTCAATGAGTCTTTCCTTGCTTTCCTTCATGAACGTAAACCTAAAACAATAAAAAAAATGGAAGATTTCTGTTGCCAATACGTAACTGCGCACCCACACATAACCATGGGTAACTCTAAGGTGAAAGAAGGTTTACCAGTTGCTTCGGCAGCTCCGTATGGTCAAAACTTTGCTCGTAGATCCCAACAAAATTTTGATAGAAAGGGCAGCGGTAATTTCTGTCAAAATCATGGAAACCAATTTCATGGTGATTCTTCTTCGAAGAATTGGAGACAACCTGATAGTGGTCGTTACTATCACCCTAATAATTATAAGCATTTCAAAAGAGGATATGGTAATAGAGGTTATTCCTGCCGAAGACCTCAGAACCAAACAAATAGATGTTCGCATCAATGTGAACATGATAGTAATCGTGGAAACTGGAATTCGAACCAGTATAACAATTACAATAGAGACAATAATAACTGCAGAGATAATAATAACTCTGATAACTTCAGAGGTAATAATAGTCGGGGTAGATCTCAACACAAAAAAAAGAGATATCAGCAGGCTAATGCTGTACAACAGGAAACTGAGGGAGCCTGTAATCATGTTGTTGATAGTAAAAACTTTGACGCTGTCACTAGTTCTGCTTTTGACTTTGAAAGAGCAAACTTGGTGTTAGACAATCGCTTGTAGATCCATCTTGTGCTACAGGAAGGGTTATTAAATGTGTCACATTTGGCGGCACTCTAGAAAAATATCCTACTGCTGTAATTCGCATTGCCACTCCTTTCTTTACTGGAGATGTGCATGCTTGTCTCTTACCTAATCCTATTGCGGACCTTATTATTGGTCGTATTCACGGAGTTAGGGAGTGTACCCCACAGCAGATTGCTGCTTGGGAAGATAATAACATGCAAGCTACAAATGCAGTAGTTACAAGAGCACAAGCTCTACAAACACCCGAAACTTCACTGAATAGTGATAATGAAGTTGATAGCCAAGATAGTCACTTAGTAATTACTCGTGACTCTTTCATAAAATTGCAAGAAGAAGATCCTTCTTTAAAACAATTCTTCGTTCTTGCGAAGAAAGGTGATCCGAATCAGGATACAAATAGAAAATCTTGGATTGCAATGAGAAACGGCGTACTTGTACGTATGGTACAAGATTCGACTACGTCGGCACATTCGCAAATTCTTGTTT
>JAMPIV010020827.1:32500-148131 GCA_024509875.1 Oreohelix idahoensis | reverse complement strand
AATGTATTGTTAAATTTTATTAATTAGGGGTGGATATAAGTATATGAAGAGTAAAATTGTTATTTAAAAGTGGTAGTAGTATTTATTCTTACAAGCAGACTTAAATCTCATTTAAACCTTTCCCAAACCCGTCGACAGACCAACGTCCACACACCCAAACTCAATCTATGACAAGCTAAAAACCAATCTCAGCCTTCACTGAAACCACAACAAATGAAAAAAGCTTAAGCAATTTCAAGAACAAACTAGAAAAAAACAAAGCTGGAGAAACTAATACGGCATCGCTGAACCTGGAGAAAGACGGCAGGAAACGTTGGAGATTAGGTCAAGTCGCTAAATGTAGATTGTACCTCAACCAAAGGCAGACTGTCGCATTGGATGGGGGTGGCAAACTTTTCAGAGGAAGGCGGGCTGCAGACTTGTTTGCTGGAAGATACGGTTCAGAGGGCAGCTTACCCATTGACATAGACCATCAGAGAGAGATAAGAAAAGAAATACTGGCAGCCATGGGACAGACGGATACTCCTGCCCCGGTGGGGGAACCCATCACACTAGGAGAACTACAGAAGGCTATTTCCAAGCTTAAGTTTCAAAAGTCACCCGGCCCAGACAAAATCAGCAACGAAATGCTAGTAGTAATCTGAGCTCAGGCAGCAAAGACAAAACTGCTTGAGATATTCAACCACAGCTGGTTGAAAATGGAACGGTACCCCAAGTATGGAGAGAAGCCATCACAATACCCATACTAAAGAAAGGGAAATGTAAGACCGAGGCTGCAAGTTACCGGCCAATCAGTCTCACAAGCTGTGTTGGGAAGACTATGGAGCGAATAGTCAACCACAGATTGAAATGGTATTTAGAGTCTGAGCAGATCCTGGTGCCGGAACAAGCTGGATTTAGAGAATGCTACAGTATAGAAGACCAAGTTACTTACTTGTCTCAAGCAATAGAAGATGCCTTTCAGGAGAAGAAAAAGGTCCTAACGATCTGGGTCGACTTCAAGCGGGCCTTTGGCAGGGTGTGGAAGGATGGCCTCATTGCAGGACTTGGGAGAGGTGGAGTCCGGGGCAACATGATGGGGTGGATCCAGTCATGCTTGCATAACAGGAGAACTAGAGTCACTCTTGACGGTCTGCAGAGCAGAAAAAGAGTTTGCTCCCATCAGGGGGTACCTCAAGGAGGAGTAATTTCCCCAACACTCTTCCTTGTTTACATCAATGACCTGGTGAAAGATCTCCCTGCAGGAGTGAAAGCTGCCTTATATGCAGATGACCTAGTACTCTGGTGCGCTGATGAAAATGTCACCACAGCAAATTATAGAATGCAGCGGGCAGCAGACATGCTAGTGTCATGGGCAGAGAAATGGCTTATCACAATAAACACAGACAAAACCTCCACAACACTGTTCTCCCTCGCCCCCCAAGGACAAATCAGCTAACATACACCTAGGGACAACCGTTATCAAGGAAGAAAGCTACCCCACCTATCTTGGGGTGACATTTGACCAAAGGCTTACATGGAATAAGCATATTGAAAATGCAGAAGGAAAGGCCCGAAGACGACTAGGCATACTCAGAAAATTGGCAGGTACCAACTGGGGAGCAAATGAACGAAATCTAAAGAAGATTTATAGTGGAGTAATAAGACCACACTTAGAGTTTAGCTCAGCAGCATGGTCATCAGCTGCGCTAAACTCACAACCTGCAGTCCTTGGACAAGGTGCAAAATCAAGCTCTCAGGCTCATTACAGGAGCCATGAAAACTACACCAATAACAGAGATGCAGAAGGTTGCTGGATTACAGACATTGTCCCATAGAAGAGACACAAAGACCATGATCCAGATGGAAAAGTACAACAGTATGCCAACGCACCCAATGAAGGCAAGACTAGATGATCTGGCATTGGGACGTCTAAAGCGTAGCAGCTTTGTGCATCGGGGAAAAAGACTTATAAGACAGCCTCAAGAAGACCTATCTATGAAGACAACACCACTGAAGCCCACCCTATACCCTGTACCATGGGAGCAGGCCAGCAGTGCTCTCCAAATTAATACATCAGTCAGTGGTCTCACAAGTGGATGTGAGTATAATGATCTGCAAAAACGAACTGCTACATTGAGTATGATCCAAGAAAGCTATCCCGATCAATCATGGATACATGCCTATACAGATGGATCAGCATCTAATGCTGTTAGGAATGGAGGTGCCGGTATCTTTATCTCATATCCTGACAACCACTATGAGACTAGGCACATTCCCACTGGTAAATTCTGTTCCAACTATACAGCTGAGGTTCAAGCTCTAGAGCAAGCTGCAAATATGATTATAACACCAACTCTGACTGCCACCAGGTAGTCATCCTCACAGATGCACTGTCTGTCCTGCAAGCTCTCAAGGGTGGTAAACTCCCGCATCTGAGAAATGAACTAAACAAGGTAGCTGCCAAAAAGAGAACCATACTTCAGTGGGTACCATCTCATTGTGGTGTACCCGGAAATGAAAAGGCAGATAAACTTGCAAAAAAGGGAGGAGAATGTGAACAAGAAGATAATGAAGTCACATACTTGAGAAAAGAGAGCTATCCAGACTATCAGAAGAGAACAGAACCAACCCAAAGACGACTATCACACTCTCGACCGGCAGGGACAGATAACTATTTTTCGACTCAGGACAGGGCATAACAAACTGAATAAACACATGCACAAGTTACGATTGTCTGCTTCACCACTGTGCACATGTGGATTAAACGAACAAACTGCTGGCATGTTCTACAGGACTGTCCTCTGTATGACCAGTTAAGAAAGATATACTGGCCCAATGACTCAACACTAAATTCAAAGCTATATGGAGTTAAAGAGGAACTTCAAACAACAGTCGAATTCATCATGAGAACTCGTCTGACGGTGTAATTAATCAAAGATGGCGAATCGCAAGCAAGAGAAGAAAAGATTAGATATTACTATTATCGTTTTTCTTCTTACAATTTCTTCAAATAACTTATATTTCCTATCTACGATAAGATACCTCAACAACTATTACTCTTCTATTAACGAATTAAATGACAATGTGTAATTCGTTCACTGTCTTTTGTTTTAGCATATAAGAAAAATTATCTCAGTTTTTCTCTCTATCTATCCTTCTAATTGCACCGCATGGGTTGCCAATTTCAGAATTATGTTAAACAACATAAAATCGAGGACACTACCAACTATGCTCCTTTTCTTACACAGCTCCATTGTTCTGCTCGCTTGCAAGTACTCGTGCGACCCTCTGATCATTTTCTCAGGTCATCTTCAAAAGGGAAGTTACTCATCCCGCGAGACAAATGTTCGTATTCTTGTCCCTCAAATTCTTTAGGAGAGGAATGTTTATCTTTAAAATGATATTATGGTTTTTAAGATCAAATAAATTACACAAGGAAGGACATTAGTCCAATAATCTATTAATAAGGTTAATGTTCTATACACGTTTTATTCCCTGGTGGAGACTACTGTTATCTGAAGAGTCACTAGTGGGGAAAATCTGGTATTCCACATCATATCACAAAAATGGATACTGAATAAGGTGAGGAGATCCGAACATATTTGAGCTAGCATTGTAAGCCCTGAAGATTTTGGCTTATCTTAAGTATCCCGTGTAAGGACCCTGGATGAGCTGGTTGAGAAAACCTGCACACGATCCACTGCCGTGTCTCTGGAGTCTGCTAATTACTTGTATGCTTTGATAAAAAACAACCGGTTAGGTTGCCTCACCTGCGTGCAGCTCCGACTCTCTGACCAACTAGAAACTTTGGGTGATGGTAAACCCTTAAACAAAGGACACAAGCTCCCTATGGTCTCCAGCTGACTGTCTCCACCAACTAGCCCTAATTTAACATCATTAAAACAAGTATTGTGATCTGATAAAATATGCTAACTAAATTAGCTACAGTCTTTAACCCTTTAATTGTGACTTTACTATCATAAACAGTGGGTGTCTTCTTTCCACATAGTCATTCAAACGCCCTCTGTCAATATACATCATCTTCTTTCTTCAGCTGAAATACACATCTTTTCTTTTTTTTTCAAAAGTTAATATAACCCAATAGGCCTGCCCAGTGACCTTCCAGGTCTTACAGTCAAAATTATTTAAGACAATATATTCAACTCAAATTTAGTCTTAATTTTGCCCTTCCCTAAGTCGCTGCTTAGGACATGCCTCTGCGCCTACCTAGTATGGTCAAACAATCTTCCCACAAAGACGTATGTAAAATGTGACGTACACACACAATGTTATGGCGCCCTATCTGGGTTGGCACTCTACATTTCTATTAACTGTATCTAATAAAGGATCTTCTTCATCTTTACCGCAATCAATGAATCAGGATCTCACACACTATGTTTCAAGGTTTGTAACAGGCCTGTCCAATGGTTCACTTTTAGTGACAGCTGCTTCTATAGAAGCAACGGGGGAATTATTGGAATGACAGATGAGAACCAAACCAATGTGAGTATTCAAAAATCCTATCCCAAGTGGAGATATCGAGGGTTTATAACGATCTCGCCTGCGGTCTCGAGCGAGCCGGCATCGCATCTGCGTAACACACATTACCCTCCCTAGTCTAGTCCTAACAGTACTCACAACCACCCCAGTTCAAAAGCTACATCACGATTTTGACTAGACTTTTTTTGAAATGGTGATCCCAAAGCATTATATTTTTGAAAATCCCAATGACATTTAACGTCACCTCGTATATCAATAAGTTCGTCCATCTGCTTCCAACATTACTGTTTAGACTATGTGTCGCTTACTAGCTGGCAAAACTTCAAAGTTATACCTCTCCCCTCCTCATCGTAGTCGTCTAGAAATGAGGCAAGCTTTCAATGTGCTGACTTCCTTTCCAGCAAACATACTAGAAAATTGGTTTCACTTTTAAATTGAGCTGGGATATCAGTGTGTCGTATATCTGTTGTCAAATTTCTATTTTATGCGATAACTCAGTCACTTTTGAAGCTATCTAAAAAATGAAAAATGTGATTGTATTAATCAGGCTAGTGTCCTTTATCTTGCCCAGTATATTTTCATCTAAAGACGTCTTTATCCTAAGTTTTCATCTTTGTGTACTTTTCTCTATTCCCATGTCTAGATAACGTTTCTCAATAATGAAAGCAGTATAGTATTGGCTAAACAACATTATTGCTTTTACTATTCCATTCAGTCTTTTCCTTTTTATATTCATCCCTTCCTATAGGAATGGCATAACATTATCGTGAACGTTTTCTGTCTTGCTTTAGTCCCCTTCTCTCTCCCCTGCACCCATGTGTTCGTTAGTTTCAATTTGAAAATACCCAAGTGGGTTTAGACTTTTTCCATACTAACCCCTCTCTTCACTTTGTCTCCCGTCTTTTTTTTTTTTTAAAGAAACACGTGTTGGCCGACTTCCAAAACGGTTTCATGTTATATTTAAAAAATTAGTACGGAGCAACGAAAAAGCCTTTGGTAAGGGGATGGGTACCCTCGCGTGGCGTTAATAGTTTCACATCGCATGCCTCTCGTTGGCGTTTTTGAAAATGCGACGTTCTTGAAAAACGACGTCTAACGGCAACTGTCGCATGTTGTAACTAATAATAGATTCTTAGAATACGTTAGTTAAAAAACAATTCAAGGAGTGTCCAATATTTTGCATTAGATTTTATCGTCCTTGCCAATTTTCAAATTTTTATAGAAGCGGGTTATAAACGGTAACTTTCCGTCACTAGAATTGGACTTTTGAAAAATATGAGTAGGGTAGGGCAATGGTAGCTATCTTGGCGTATTGGAACAAAATTCAAATACAGTATTATCATTATAATTTGAGCTGGAGGGTTAAAAACGGTGCATTTTATCACAATAATAATGATCTTTCGAGTGATTTGAACTTGTGATAACTATGTATTGAACTTGTGAGCCAGCAGTATATGGGTGACGAAAAATGCATCGCCCACCTTCTGACTTGTGGGTGAGACAATATTCATTTTTAATTAAGGAATGAAAGATGTCCTATGGCGAATTCTGCTAGCCAAATGTCCGTTTTTGATAACTTATTTCTGGTTAGACGTCAGACACGTTGCGTGTAGATTCAGACTTCTGATGAACTGAAGACACACAAAAGTCTTCGTAAGTTTTTCACATTTAACATCACTGGTTGACTTCCATTCATACTACTGCTCATTATTGATCTCTCTCTGAGTTCAATTCTAATGATGTTAAATATCTTGTGCATGAGAGTGTGTGCGCATGGGAGACTGTGATGATGATGAAGGTGAAGTATGAACTATTAATTACCTCCTATCATCTTCTAGGAAAATCTTCTGATTTTATTAATCAGTTATGAAAGAATTAATTGAAACTCTATCTTCGCACCTTTAGCTGTGAGGTTAAAATAAACAAAGAAATAATGAACATGTATTAATAATCTGTATAAGATCTACTAACCTTCTTTTCCCTTCGCTAAATCCTTTAAAGAACACAATTAATCACAGAACTGAATTTTCATCCACTCTGAATAAACACGTGTATTAGCTTAGGCGTTATAGGGATTGTTTCTCTGGCCTCACATATGTAAAACCTGGACTGCCTCTCTCTAGCGAGCTACGCCGGTAATTATATTTCTGGAAGTCCAATGTGGGGTTTCTCTAGACAGGTAATGTACAGCTCCGCCCATACAACCAATCTTGAGGGCTCTTAGGTCACTCATTCACAATCACATGATCGCTCTTGTCCCTGTCAGTCCAAAGCAGTGGGTGTGGAAATTCGCGACCAACTTTCAATTGCCTAGCTGTGTTTGGACAAACATGTAGTGAGATAATTGGCTGGCCAATTCAAAAGTGTCTGCTGCAGCGAGAAGGGTAGTCTGTGGTTTTTATCGTTCCGTGTATGGCCGGCACTCTTGGTGGTACCTCCAGCCCCATTGTGATCGCCAGCATGCTAACATGTCCTCTTTGTGGCGCCGCATATTAATTATGGGTCGACCATGTGCGCGGTTGGTTTAATCAGCATGGTAACTACGTGGTTGGTTAACCTGGCCCAATGCTGGGCGGGTCCAATGTTTGGTTGACCTGATGAGGTAACAAAGTGTAACCACAGTCTAATCACATGAAATTTGTATAATGCCTCAGGAAAATGGTAGAGATCCTTGGGGATGACCAGATGTAGTGATTTATTTCACCAGATTATCATGACATCAATGTGCAAAGCCTTCAAACGATAATGTCAGGTATTTAGGACGTTTGGGTCAAAAGATACTTATTTCCCCCGAATTCCGAACTAGAACAAATGGGTACCCAATTTCTTTAGATACCGTTCGCGATATAATCACAACGAATAGTTATCAAATAGTGGGATAAATGCAAATGTGGGAAACGAAAGAGCAGGGGCATTGGGAGAAAATACGAGAGATGTAGGAAAAGATAGAGCAATAAGGCCTTTGCGCTCGTTTATCACAGTGAGCTCATACTATTTCAATCCTTCTATTGAACATATGAGAGGATGCATCAGACGTGCATACAACCAGTGCGCAATTAAAACAATCAGCGTTCATACCCCTTGACACTTGCTGAAGGAGACTGAGCACCTATGGATTTGCCGGCAGTCGATTCTGAACAACAGTAACAATCCTTTTATTCTATGAAAGCACCCACTTATGAAAGTCTTTAAATTTTTGGTTGTTTTTTTGTCGTTCTTCACCTTTCAGTGCCATCAAATAGGGTTGACTTGACATTAAAGATGAAAATTCAGATTTTTCCGTGGGACCGAAGACGCATCAAGAGAGATGAATGCAGTCAGCGACTCATAGCTTGACTGCTTGCGTCAGGGTTAGAGAACCAGAGCTGACCAAGACCCTACTCCACCTCCAAGTGGTGGTCCTGGAAACAGGCTGCATCACTGCAGTCTGACAGAGAGAGTAGGAATCGAACAGGGAAGGCAAACCTAGTGCCCTCGATTTCTATATAGAGTGACGCCTACTAAAATTTGGCCGCCATTTTCGGCCGTACCCATATTGCAGGAAAATGGACCCAATCGCGAGTTTCAGACACAATTTGCATTTTCGTTTAGGTTAGCTAATAATTTGAAATAAAATTAGATGCAAATACAGTAGCACCAATTTTGTACTATTTGGGGGGATTTGTAATTTCAACTAAAAAACATAAAGAAGAAAATAGTTTTCTTACCGGTTTATTTGAAAAGAATCAGTAGCGTGGGATTTTAACACATAATCCGTGTGAAAAATTTTATATCGTCCGGTACAGTAGAATTATAAAGGGGACTGGATAGCGTTAGCAACAATTATTCCGTTTAGTTAACAACACTTAGCAAAACATACTACCCCTTTGAATTGAACAATTTTTTCTAGTTTTTAAAATAGCCAGTTAATCACAGTCATCAGATTTATGTAGGATTTCATTAAAAATGCGACTATGTACAGATAGTTTTGTAACAAAATCTAATTACATTTTTTGGACCGGAGATTTTAATTATAGACCAGTTTTGGATTATATAATATAATTATAGAATTTGATATATTATTATATATTATAATATAATATATATTTACAATTTATGTTATATAATTTTTTTATTATATATAATAATAATATAAATTTATTATATAATTTTGTTATCATATTATTATAATATAATAAATATATTTATAAAATATATACAATATACAAATTTATTATATTATATAATTTTATTATAAAAATTTTAATATTTTATATATTATAATTATATATTTATATAATTTATATTATATGTATTTTAAAAAATATAAATTATATAAAAAATATTTATTAATATAATAAATTTACAAAATATGTTATATTTTATTATACAATATATATATATTTAATCCAATTTTAAAAATATAAAATATTAATATACATATATATATAACATAATAATTTATTATAATTGTAAAATTATATAAAATAATATTATATAATTTATTATATAATGTATATATAATTTTTATTATAATTAAAAATATTAATAAAATAATAAAAATATAAAATTTTATTACATTATATCATTTTATATATTTAAATTATATATAATTAATATTATATAATTAAAAATTATATAGATTATATAAAATAAATAAATAAATATATATAATCTTATAAATATAGAAGAGGTGTTAAGAATAAACAAACCTAGGGAACTGCATAATATAGTCAAACAATATTTATCACGAACAAATGCTAATATTAGTGTCTGGGAATGTGAAGGTCTGATGCTGTTCTTACAATGCATATGACTTTTAACAGATGAAAGTCAATTAAATATCTGTTAAAGTCAGTTATATAACTGGAACCACCAGGCCTTGATTTTGTTTGTATTTTTGTTTATTTATTTAACGTATTAGCATAATTGTGATTGTCCCTATTTACAATGATTTGACAAATGTGATGCCACTTTCTCATCGGCAGTTGTTCATATTATTTGGAATTGAAAACACTGGTCCAGAAAGCGGGCCCCAGACTTTTTCCGAGAAACGAAACACAATTTACGAAATGGTAAACGAAATATGTATCGTATGAGGGGGGAGATAACCCAACCGTCTTGCCGTTGTTTTGCGGCAGCCGTAGCTGGCATAAAAATGCAATGTCTATTCTGGAGGCCAGTAAAGTGAAATGTCCTCAAGGATAGCTTCAAATACATTTCTAGTTGTAGGTACTCTCGACCTCCACATAAACTCGGCTAGTAGTTTTTCCCAGATGTAATTGTCTAGCTGTAAGCCTCGATGTTTTTATTTCTCCACTTAAGCGCTGCCCCACATTCTTTCCACAGTTTGCGTGGTGTACCTCCCGTGTCCTGGAATCAATAAAATTGTATCTGTGATTGACTTGAAAAATGCTAAAATCCAGATGGCCTCGATGGTCCAGCGCTTTCTGTACCCTCTCCCATGAGTCTGAATAGTATGGTTGAAACCATCCTTTTGATATGTTTCAACTATTTGCTTTTAAGAGAGTTTTGCTGCGCACGCTGATCTGGGATTGGCACGCCAAGAAGACATCACTTTTTTCGCGACACACTCCTCCAAAAATACCATTGTTGCTGTAGGATTCCTTCCAGTTTTGTTTTTTTCCGTTTTCGAAAATAAACTCTCATCGATGTTCCAACAATGTGAACCTCACCATCCAATCTGACTATGTTTGCACGTTGAAAGAGGAAAAGACGCATACTTCACGTAAGAAACGCATTCCATTTCCACAACAGTTGTGTTTTGGAAATAAGCAGTTCCCGGAGCACATACTTTCAACCTGAGGTTGAGCTCATGCCTCCAGTAAGAGATAAACGAGATAACGTTCATCACACTAGGTATAGTTTCGTGGGACTGCAAACACGTTGCCACTACGTAAGCTCTCTTCGCGCCTTATAGCTTCTGCGTTCCCCCGGCAGAGCCATCTTATTCTGCCCAGCGGTGTTAACAATGAAGTGTTCATTTCTATCGGCCAAGAGTACCAAATTCTTTCGCAGCCGGCAATATGCCACGCCGCTTCGTAAAAAATTTTGACAGCGTCATTTTCAGTGCGATGGCACGAATCCGAATAAATTGAACTCCATGGTTGATGACAAAGGCGGTCGGATCGTCGATTGGGCGTTGATACAAAAGTCGGATCGGAAGTTGTTAAATAAAAAGTCGGATTCGCGTTTTTCAAAAACCGAACTTCCGGGCCCGCTTTCTAGACCAGTACCATATAATCCTAATTAAATAACGCCATCAGAGTTGAACTGGATATATTTTCTTCATTAATTTAAAAAAAACAAAAAAATCTTAACTCGATGCTTATTAACCTTACTAGCCCTTGTATTGTCTGGCCGAAAATTGGCGTCCTACGTCGTTCAGCCTCTTTTTTCGATTCTGACATAGTTTGAACGTCACTCAATTATCAGTGTTTTCTTCTCAAACCCTGATAGTAGCAACGCGCCCCTTTTTGACAACTAATATTTAAATTTAAAACGCCCCCCGCCCTTTTTAACACCACCTTGATCTTTAATCGTGTATACACAAACAACACATTACATATATTCGACCCATACTATGTAAAAAGCAATGGCAGTAAAATGAGTTATCTTTTCTTATAATATCATAGAAGAAGAGAAAGCACATTTTTGTGTGTAAAGCAAAGTTAATATTAAATAGATCTGTTTAAGTACGGAATTATATACACCACAAGTTCATTATCCTTGCATTACAATTGGCGGAGCAAATGATATAAAATTCGTTCTTACAACTCCATGACTATCATAATCATATCATTTTAATAGCGCCTAAATGACTGCATATATATCTTCAAATCTGAATATTTAAGCCTCTCCTTATGTAAGGTTAGCTTGGTTGTGTCAAGAGGCTAATGAATGTTTCGAGTGTCGAAGGGACATAAATCTCCGCCTACTATCTCCTGACAATGATAATATCCCAGGTACAGTACTAAGATTTTGCGTTTGCAATCCTTGAAACACTCCATGGGACGCAGGGTAAATTAAAACTATCGTGTTACAAGCTATGTGAAGGGGAATATCTTTGTAATTGTTTCATATTGATTCTTGTAAAAATGTACACAACGCCCCCCTGAATGGAAGTAGCGACCCCCAATCGTTGCAACCCAACCCATCAGAACGCCCCCAGACATCTTGAAAACGCCCCCCAGGGGGCGGTACCGCCCCCGTTGAGAAACACTGCTCTATATGGTCCTTTTGAGGACGAACGAAGAAGATTTTTCCGTTGAATTTTATTTCTTTTGATTTCCAAAAGCAGTATTTTCCAACAGAACAAAATCTCTTGCCTATTGTATTCTTTGTTTAACATCACAGTCTGTTTCTCCATTTTTGTCTGCGCTTCTGCCACGATATATGCACGATTCCACACCTTGTAGGGGCGTTTCTTCAAGTGCTATAGCGGAATTTGGTTTGGTTTTTTAACCCCGCACTTGAAAACTGGTGTTTTTTGTGTGCAAGGGATACCCGGCTCAACCCCATGTGGGTTATAATTTGGGTATATAGTGTTCATCATTCCATATAATTTAATACTTTGTTGTTTTTTTTGTGCGTTGGCTCTTCCAGGCTGTAATTTATCTGCCGTTTGTTGTGGCAATGTTTAACGTCTATGGGGCCTGTAATGTATCTTCTTCCATGATACCATATTGCTCTCTCTCGCTATTGACATCTTTTTATCTGCTGGGCTTTTGGATTGGTGGTTTTTTTTATTATTTAATTCTTCTACTGAAATTGAATGGACTTCCTTATACGTTGGTTCTTGTTTCGGTAATATAAAATTTTATTATGTTGTGTAGCTCCCTGGGTAGGTCAACTTTCAGTACATTTTCCAGTGACGTCGAGTTTTGGGTTCTCAAGTATTCCATTAGCTCCTCTGGGAGCTGAAGGGTATTGATTGATTACAGCTGTGTTTTCTGTTGTAATATGTTTTACATGATGAGGTTGGCAGACTCATGCACAATCTCTCATTAGTTGCCTTGTACGACATGCCTGAGGGTACAATAGTCATATTCTTTCATTGTCTCATCAGAGAACACTGGGAACTGCACGAGCATTCAAATTTTCTGCTCATCCGATATCAATCAATACCCTTTAGCTCCCCTAGGAGCATAGGCCTTCAACAAACACATGCCAAGTCTTCCTGTCCTGCGCCATCTGTTCAAGTTCTTTCCATGTTTTCCTCATCATTTTCACCTCTGTCCTTGATGAAAAAGGTTAGTCAGCAACCCAGACTCCTTTCAGCTTTCTCTAGGTTGCTTCATGCACCTCCTTTCCAGAGGACCTTCTTCTGTCTTGGGCGGCTGAGTTGATTTATATTCTGTATTTGACTTGTCCATATGTGTTGAAGTTTTTTTTTGGTAAAAAGTTTTTTACGGGATGGGGTAACCAGCCCCATGCCCAACTCTCCTTAGTCGCTTTTCACGACATGCATGGTAGGGTACAATGTTACTATTCTTTGTTCCCCTTTCGGGCCCCGGTAACATACAGGGCGGCTCATCTGATATGCCCAGTCATTCCTGTGGATCTCCGAAGAAACAATGAAAGAACAGGACTACTGTACCCTCAGACGTGTTATAAAAGGTGACAAATGTGAGGCTGGCAACCTCATAATTTAAAACACATTGCCACAGAAAAAAGAGTATGTCAATGCTGGGTGTAGGCTTCCTGGAGGAGTACCAGCTGCAGTGGTGGTTCCATGCTCCTTCAGGAGTAAAACGGACAACCATGATGATCATCTGATCATGCAGTAACCAAGAACCTAAAGCATCCCCACGCAGTGCATCCTGGAAACAGGCAACCTCCGAGTTCTTGAGTTGCCTAGCTTATGCTCAGGTATTGACTAGCCACACTAGAGTGGCCCTAAGCCATGATTCCCACTGTGGTGCAACATGCTGAGAACCCTATGCTAGGTTCGGCTTTGAATTGGGGTGATCAGTTTCCCTTTCTCGCTGCCTTTGCCCTCACTAACTCAAGAAGCAAAGTCAGGTATCCATTTACTGCTGGGTAGATTGGAGCGTATTGCTACCAGGTTTCGATCCTGGAACCCCTGTAACTTTGCTGCAAATGGCAAGAGCTCTTATCATTCTGCCAATCGGACACTCGTACAGTATATAGAGAAAATGAATATTTATAATGTTTTTTTTCTCCAACAAATGGTAGATTCTTTATACTTGTTGTGATGTTTATTTTTTGTAGTGCTGTTGTTTAACTAGGGACTTTGAGCGTTTCACTCTTTTGAAGCCAAGCTGAATAATCCTTGGCATTAACTACATTGTCTGCTGTTTTGTAACCTGCTGAGTTGGAGTCATGCACTCCAGTTTCTTTCCTGGGTATTCCATTCTGACCTGGCATGCATTCCTATGATTCTCCCATCTGGTTTCAAGCTAGAAAGGGGAGGGGTGGCATACTGTGCATTACCCACCTCTCCAAATATGCAGGGCTAAAATGCTGTGCTCTGGTTCTGGGCTCTCCCAAGGCATTGTCTAGTCCTGCAGAGACCACTATCCAGCTTTCCTGGCCTGTCATCTATTCACTGTGAGATCCTTCTGTATCATCCAACCAGGTAAAAGCCAGAGTTAAGTCTGTGGTGTAAGTGATTTCCTCTAGCTTAGTGTGCAAAACTAGGCTCTCAGTATGTTTCACCACAGTAGGAATCGTGATGTTGGGCTACTCTGGCACGGCTATTTAATCCCTGAAGGTTGTCCATTTTCATTTATATTTTCATTCAAATTCATGTGAGAATTTAAAAAATTTAAAAAGTGGTATAAAAAAGAGAGGAGAGGGTATGTGTACTTACATGTAATTTGTTTTAATGCATATATTACAGTGCAGAATGTTTTCTTTGGTATAGTTTTTTTTTTTTAAATTCACATTTATCATTGCATCTACACAAAAAAATTGTCTTGCTGCTACATTTCTCAAACAAAATTTTACTACTGTGATACTGGTGTTACTTTACTTGCATAACTTAGTTGTACAAGAGTCAAGATACATGAAAAGAGTTACTACAAAGCACTACTTCATTCTTATGCACACAAATTTAATGGTCATTTAATCATATTTCACAAAAACAGAAAAGTTATTACTTCACTGCGATACATTAACACAAATATTCCATTGTACACACAACAGAAAACAGCCCCTAAAATAATGGTAATGTTATTACAAAGTTAGCAAAAACTAACCGTACAGGTCACATGGACATTTGTTCATATATAAACCATGAATCCATGGTATGCTCTCTACCCAGCTTTAAATGGGTACCTGTCTCTTCTCTTTAGTTATGGAAGAAAATGGCAGCAAGGAAGGAAACATGTCATGCCACCTCATGAAGCTGAGACTAGAGTGAGGTCTCTAATGCTTCACTGTCATAAGGCAGTATTGCCTATGGGACTACATTTTTCTCTCCATATGGATTCCACATTTATTGTTACAACTTTCATATAACTGACAAATGAAAAATGTTAAGAATAAAAGACGAAAGAAAAAAGCATTACACAGATAATATATTATGGATGGGTTTGCATTATTAACCCATTTACACTTTTATTTATGCTCAGTGAATCATTTATATGGAACCAGACTTTCCCCTTGCTTAAGACTTCATTTTTCTAACAGAACAGCAACAGTGTGACTTACAATCACTCAGGTAAACACCAGTATACATCAATTAAACTGATTACCCCTGTTGACAGCATTACAAGGCAGTCCCTCTCCTCAAATCCCCAGGGCAAGAGAAGAAGAGACAGACTAAAGAACACATAGAGAAGAGAGCCAGAGACAGAAATGAAAATGCTGAGACAGACTAAAGAACATATAGAGAAGAGAGCCAGAGACAGAAATGAAAATGCTGAGACAGACTAAAGAACACATAGAGAAGAGAGCCAGAGACGAAAATGCTGAGACAGACTAAAGAACACATAAAGAATAGAGCCAGAGACAGAAATGAAAATGCTGAGACAGACTAAAGAACACATAGAGAAGAGAGCCAGAGACAGAAATGAAAATGCTGAGTAAGACATGGAAAAACCTGGCATTCAAGAGGCAGACTTGACATGTCTTTGTTGAAGGCCTATGCTCCATGGGGAGCTGAAACTAAGGATGATACAACAAGGAAATGGTGCACACAATTAAGATTTCTTCACCCCTTTGTGTCCAGAGCAATCTACTGTGCTTTAATATAATTCTTATTTCCAAATTTCTACTGTCCTAGTCATGCCGGATTATGCGGTAATGAGAGAGCTGACAGACTAACATCAAGAGCACCCACAGTGGGGACAATAGAGATGGATAAGGGAAGAGATGCTGAGAACGATTATTGATCGCCTGTTAGAGAGTGACACTGAAACAGATGAATTATCAAGGTTAAGACTGTTGATGTAAGGCTAGCAGAGATGGACGTTTGAGAGGATGCATCCATCGTGTTTACAACCAGCGAGCTACAGGAACAGTTAGCGTTCACACTCTTCGACATATACTGAGCACCTATGGGTTTGTTCGGAGTTCAATGATGTTGATCCTGTTCAACAATAACAACTTCCTTCTCCATTTCTTTGGGGTGGGGGTCCTTTTGTATTTCTTCTTTGATAGGGGGTTACAGAACAAGTACAGACTGTCCGCAACTTACGACATACGTGACTTATGACCACTCGCACTTACGACAGCCATGTCATTATTCCCATTACAGTGTTTTATTTACTTAGTCATTATTTATTACAGTACAATACTTTACAGTACTGTAATTTTAGGTTATCATCTTTATCGTTTGTTGGTGCATAACACTGGCTGATTTAAACCTTGCTTTTATAATTCGGGGTCCCATTGCTTCCCATTCTATAAGTGCCTTCTGTACTTCCTTGGACAGCATTAGAGCCACCCCTTCACTGTGGTGGGCTCTTTCCTCCTCATGTCCTGAGGACAACACCATTTCTCCTGTGATCAATCTCTCCTCTTCTCTATGCCTTTCCACCGTGTCTTGCAGAGACCCAGGATATCAATCCTGTAATTTGTCATTTCTGCTGCCATAAAATCCAAACTACCTAGACATTATTTTTGATCGCCATCTGACTTGGAAAAAACAGGTTGACAGAAATCGAATGAGAGCAAGACAAAGAATGGCAATTATGAAAAAACTTGCTGGAACAACTTAGGGTGCAGATGAGAAAGGGCTTAAGACGTTGTACACAGGGCGAGTGAGGCCAGTCCTTGAATATGGTATGGCAGCGTGGGCAACAGCAGCTAAGACAAACTTCGATAAAATTAGCAGACTCCAAAATCAAGCAAATGAGAATTATAACGGGAGGCATGAAGTCAACACCTATAAAAGAACTCGAAAAGATTACATGCCTCCAGCCAATGACAGATAGAAGAGACTGCAGGGCTCAGCAACAGGCCGAAAAATTCAAAAGACTAACAGACCACCCAATGTGCCATAGAATAAATGCTCTTAGAAGGCAAAGACTCAAACGAAGCAATTTTGTAGAATCAACCAAACCACAAATGAGAGCAGTATCCATAGATGAAATATCCACTATTAAACCCATCTACACTGCACACAAGCTTCCAGTTTGGAAACAAAATCGTTTCCCTAAAATGATAGAAAACATTCCTGGAATTGAAAGAAAAAAGAGCAAAACTGCAACAGATAGAAAATCCATAGCGACAAAATACATAGAGAAACATTATCCACGCAACACCT
This sequence comes from Oreohelix idahoensis, assembly GCA_024509875.1. Lineage (NCBI taxonomy): Eukaryota > Metazoa > Mollusca > Gastropoda > Stylommatophora > Oreohelicidae > Oreohelix > Oreohelix idahoensis. Next base: position 130,913 of record JAMPIV010020827.1, on the reverse strand, counting down.
GGACCCATGCATACGCAGATGGATCAGCAACAAATGCAACAGAAAATGGAGGTGGGGTGTGTCTTTCTGACCTTAAGCACTGGTGCAGAAAAAAAGGCTGTCAGTGGCGACAGGACGATTCTCTAGCAACTTCAGAGCAGAGGCAGAGGCCTTGAAAACTGCAGCAGAGGTTATATTGACAGAAGAAAGCGCAGAGAGACAAGTTGCTTCCTTTACTGATGCACAGTCAGTAATTGCAACGTTGAAAAGCCAAAATAATACAAACCTGGATGATCTCAGAATAGTGCTCCACAAACTTTGTCAACGATTCAAAAGTGTTGTGATCCAATGGATCCCATCTCATTGTAACATTACCGGCAATGAAGAGGCTGACAAAATGGCAAAAGAAGGTTCACATCTAACTCAGCCTGATGCAAGCATAACTTTTGAGGAGGCAAAGAGTTTTATCAGAATCAGATACAGAAACAAATGGAATGTTGAACATCCAGGGCACACACAGAATGATGCTTACTACCAGCTCCACAGAAGAGAACAAGTGGTAATCTTCAGACTCCGCACTGGCCACAACAGATTGAGATACCATCTATTCAACAAGCTAAAGATAGGAACTATCGATCAGTGTAACTGTGTCACTGATAAAATGACTGCTGAACATCTGCTTCAAAGTTGCCCCTTATATGTGGTACAGAGAAAGTGCATATGGCCGACGCCAGCTCCTTTTGCGGAAAAGCTTTACGGGGATTCAAATAGCCTCAAACTGACTACTGTTTTCTTTGAGAACATTCAAGTGGACATCTGAGAGTGTAGGAAGAAGAAGATTTCTGCTGCTACCTGTGCAATTTGTCCTTTGTTCACACAGAGTGCGAACATTCCAGGTGCCAATCCTGGAGATTTTCCTAGACGAAAAAAGGTTATTCGGCAACCCAGACTCCTTTCGGCTTTCTCTAGGTTGCTGCATGCGCCTCCTTTCCAGAGGACCTTCTGTCTTGGGCGGCTGAGTTGATTTATATTCTTTATTTTGACTTGTCCATGTTTGTTGAAGTTTTTGTGGCGATGGATAGGACACACATTGAGGAAACCTGTTGATAGCATTACAAGGCAAGGGAAAGAGAGAAGAAAGAAGAGGAGAATAGTGGTGGTGCGTAAACCATTAAAAAACACGTGCAAGATATTTAAAAAAAAGGAAAATAAATAAAAAGGTACAAATGTATATTTGTCTTCACTGTTAAATCAAACAAAGACCTTGTGACATGCACATATGTTCCAAATACATAATAAATATTTAAAACACACAGATTTCTGAATTTAAATGCTATACTCACAATTACATGACAAAACCGTAATAATCAGATTTTGATTGACAATGTTTTCTCAACAAAAAAAAAAAAAAATTCAAATACAGATTAATCTACACACATATTATGGCCATATTTCCACACTTATTCTCTAACATATACTGTCATAAATGCTTCAATTAAGAACCTTAAAGGATGTAGTTCATACGGAACCAAGTTTTCCAAATGCTGGGGGTATTAAATACAACGTGTTGAACAAGTCAAACTAATTTCAGTGCTTATCAAAAAATCCTTCACAATTACAAGTTTTAGAAAGACGTTTGACCTCATCAGCTCTAATCTACCGCAGTAGTTTATTACTGGTCTCTCGCAAAACTGCAAGTTTTTTTAAGAGGTTCTTTTATAACCCTAAAAACTTTGTTGTGAAATCACATAAATAATGATGGGAACCTTTGAACTACCGAGTGTCCACAAATCTTTGGGGAATATAGTTTATTTAATTTTATCTTAACATAAAAAAAACAAAGAAACATATCACAATGCCACAAATTAAAATTTCAAATTGTTTTTGCAACTCCAGCCATCCGTATGAATACATTTTGTGCCCAACTTTCTAGACGCCCTGTAGTGGCGATTCTTAATTTACCCCCCAAAAAACGTAACATACATTTTATAATTTACAATCACAATTTATCTGCTCCTGTAAAAAAATGCATTTTCCCTTTTCAAGCTTCTAATGGTATGTTTGCCTACGTTTGCAGTGCTTTGTACAAAGTTTTATATCATAATCCAGACATCACGCGAGCTGATCTGTCAGTCATCGGACAGACCGCATGTGGGATAAACACTTAACCCTTTGATCTTCAGAGACGGGGGAGTCTCTGATGTCGGGGGAGTCTCTGATGTCGATTAGCATTTCATCTCGAGAGGAGCGATTTTGAAAGAAACCCTGTTATCGTAACGAGAGCCTTTTGATGTTGGTCAACCAGAACTGGACGAGAGAAACGGTGGCCAGCTCAGAGGACCTTTCATCCTGATTTTTCTGCTATGCACTAAGAGTGTGAAAATTAACATCCTCTAGAGATCATAATAACATGATGGTATATAAACTGCGTCTTTCCAAAATTAGTAATCAGTGTTGCTCAGAATTTTTCGGAGAGTCTAAACACGGTATCTTGAACCATTGGGAATAGATGTGTTAATAGTTTCATGGTGATTTCTTTCTGGTAATATAAATTTGTGCTTAGCGTATTAAAGGTTTATCATCTTAAATTCACTGTGATTTTCTAGGTGTTAGAATCAGTGGAAGATAACGCGTAGCTAGTTGTGTACCAGTTGTTCAGTAATGATAATTTTTCCACCTGCTATCACACAGAAAGAGACGGTTTAGTTGACTAATTAATACACTAGGCGTGACAGATAATTGATGGAATAGAATTCACATTTATTTCATTTTGTGTAATTTAGTAAGTGACTGTTGTTTAAATATCATGCGACTAAACAAACCGACGCCGACCCTCTAATAGCTATTTAGCGACAGGTGATAATGGTTAAAGTGCGCGTATGAATAAATTAAATAATAACTGACATTGTACGCTGATTGTTAGCGCGCGCAGAAGGAGCGAGGAGGGCACACACCTTCACCTGATCTAGAGACGCCGCTCTAGATAAAACTGACCAGATAGGAATAGGATAGAGACACTGTGTGCTTATATGTAGATATATATTAGTAGCATTTTTTCATGTTTCTCCATTCTTATGCATGACCTGATCAACGGCGACCAGCAGTTTTTTATTTGGCTTTATTTTGGTCCATTATGGTCTATGTTGGCCTTTTCTCCATTTACTGATGGCATTAAAGTTGTCTTCTTTTGGCTTATGCGTCTCCAAGTTCAGTTGTGAACAGGACCGGTCAGAGACTAACTGGCATTTTAATAGTAAATTTAACTGGACTATAAACACAAACCAACGGGCTGATCACCCGTTTGCCAGTCACTTCGATTACGGAAACAACAGCAAATGGATTGATTTGCCGTTGCCCTAAAGACGCCAATAGGCGTGATGGGAAACAATGGCAAATAAAACCTATCTGCTGTTGCCCTAAGACGCCACTAGGCGTAATGGCCACTGACTGCTTTGACGGTCGGTGGCTAAACGATTATAAATTTTATCAGCCCACTGGGGTGTGAAAGATATAACATTTCTCACGACTTTTGAGAGTCGTTTTCATCAGATTTATCCAGCAAGTTACGCTGTTTCAAAATCAGCACTCACCACAGAGACAGCCGATAGGATTTACCATCATCATCAAGTAACAATAATTATGCTTTTTTTTAGCAATCAGATGTTTTCCTACTGTTTACTGCGAACACCAGATCTCAGAGAGTCTCTTCATTAACTATTCAAGGTGACATTGTTTATCCAGAAATCAACCACCAAATTAGGCGTCCCCCTTATAAAATGTAATTATTAGTGGTTGGACTGGGGCCCAACTCAGAAGATAAATACTCTGGACCTTATATACATATTCATGGATTTTTCTCCAACAGATTGTTTCACCAAGAATAGGGTATGACAGAGAGAGTGAAATATTTTCTTTAGTACAGGAAACATTGTATCATCTGCACTTTGTTTGACTATTGTTTAATTTTATTGGATAACGTTTAGTGGGAACTGTGTTCTTTCTTTACTGTCTATACTGTAACCTAGTGCTAAACTTTTAACCTTTGGGGTTATTAACTTGTTGGGTTCTTATCTTCTCAATGAGGGGAGGGCACAGGTATTGTGTTATTTTTTCTATATATGTAATTCTGATGTATTTGATCTTTCTCGTTTAGATATTCGATGTTGTAAAGTTTTAAATGATAATAAACAACAAAAGAACTAAACTTTGTGTGTTGGTCAGACCCATACCCAAATTAACCATAGTTTTTCACATTTGTGTGTCTTGTTGTCACATAGCTGTGTCTGCGTGTGGTTAGTGTAACTTATATTTCTAGATATAAGGAGGTGCAAGATTGTCTTATACTAAATTATAGTCGTATAGATAGGCTGGACTAGAGAAACTACTCAGTCCAGAGACAGATCTTCTCCTTAAACTATCCACTCGTGAAAATCTCTTTTCTTACACCTTTACTTCACACGTATTATTACCATCCCCTATACTCAGGCGGGACCTTAAATAACTTTAAAACCTATCTAAGCGCGACACATGTTATGTATGTCATTTTCAAATAATAAGTTAATTTCTAAACTTAATACCTGCAGATCAAGAATATAAAAAGGCAACAACAGATATTTTGTCACCGTAATAAAATAACAGACATGGTCCGCAACCAGACGATACACCAATGCCTAAAATCCCACCCCCTGCAGACCAAAGTAGAACAGTCCCAACTAAGATGGTTTGGCCATGTCTGCAGAATGGGAGAAGATCGGCTACCACGACAAGCATGGAAAACAAAGAGCCAGGGATACAGACCCCCAGAGTCCGCTGGGAGAACAACATCAGACAATCTTTGAAGGACCAAGGACTAGAATGGAACCAGGCCAGGAGGAAGACAGCAGATAAGATAGTCTGGCGCTCTCTCTTCCAAACCTCTACACCTCAGGGTAGAAGGGGAACGACTAAGTAAGTAATAAAATAACAAATTTTGTTCGTCACCGGATAATACTAAACACACACTATATTTTTGTTTAATCTCTTGTCTTAAAGCATCTCAACTTAAAGTCTCCTACATTACTGAAATCTCACTCCAAATTAGTAAATAACATGGTTAATCCTGCTGTGGTTGAGACAAACTTTATGTGACTGATTTTGTTATATTTTTTACTGTGATTTTTTCTTTTTGGCACCTAATTTAGCGTAGTGCTCTTTGAACTGCGAGTCTGTGCCAAAGATCTTGTCCCACCAAGTAAAAGTTGAGGAATAATTTCCCGTGAAGTTTAAGTGATGAAAGTCGTGGAACTTGGCACCTAAGAGAAGTGAAACAAAAAAAAAAAAAATAAATAACTGTTGTTAATTATTCATTCGTCATTCTTTGCTCTCCTTACGGAGCATGGAGCTATCACTGTAGTTGGTCCTCGTGCAAGAGCCTGCACTAAGTATTCACATACTCTATCAGCGGTGGTTTCTGCAGCAAATTGTTTCACATAGTGAGGTTGCCTGCCTCAAGCACAACCTCATATTAGTCTCCTTGTACGACATGCCAGAGAAAGGAAATGAAAAGGAAAATGAAAAGAAAGAAAACAGAAGCGAAGTCCCCCAGGTTAAAGCAACTATATAGCGAACAGTACAGTCAGCTGGACAAGGAAGTTAAACGCCAAACCTGAGCCAACAAAAGGAATTTCCTAGACGATCTTGCAAAACAGGCAGAAGAGGCAGCACTGAGAAATGAACAAAGCACAGTATACAAAATAACTAAATTCATCAGCGGAAAATGAGGTGCAAACAATATTACATTAGTAAGAGATAAGCAAGGAAATCTCATCATGACAGCAGAGGGACAGGAAACAAGATGGGCAGAGCACTTCAGAGAAACTCTGAACAAGGAACCACCAGAGACACAATAGAATGTTCCTGAGGCTGAAAACGATCTAGATGTAAATACAGACATTCCACAAAAAGAAGAAATCATCACAGCAATCAAAGGGTTAAAGAACGGAAAAGCTCCTGGCCATGATAACTTAAATGCAGAGCTATTTAAGACAGACCCTGAGCTAGCAGCAGAACTATTAGAACCACTATTTGCACAAGTCTGAAAAACGGGGATAACACCATCAGAGTGGAACAAAGGAATAATTGTCAAATTGCCCAAGAAGGGAGATCTTGCTGACTGCAATAATTGGAGAGGAATCACTCTTCTCTCTGTTCCCAGCAAAATACTAGGCATGATAATTATACAGAGAATTTCAAAAGCAGTAGACCACAAACTGAGGAAAGAAAAAGCAGGATTTAGAAAGAACAGAAGATGTGTAGACCATATATTCACTCTCAGGAACATTATAGAGCAGTGCTCAGAATGGCAAAGACAGCTGTACATTAATTTCGTTGATTTTGAAAAGGCTTTTAACAGCATACATGGGGACAGTTTATGGAAAATACTGAGGGCTTATGGAATTCCAAGCTGCATAGTGTCAATCATAAAAAGTCTCTATGCCAACTTTACTTGTAGTGTTGGGCAGAGCAACCTAACCTTTGAGGTGAAGACAGGAGTACGACAGGGATGCCCCTTATCAACCACTCTATTTTTTTATTTTTTATTTTAAACAGTCATAGACTGGGTGATGCGACAGACAACAGAGAGCAGTCCACGAGGAATAAGATGGACTACATTTTCTACATTAGAAGATCTGGAATATGCAGATGACATTGCACTACTAGCACATTCCCACCAACACATCCAGGAAAAAACGGACAGACAATAAGTTTAGCCAGCAGGTGGACTTGAACATCAATTTAAGGAAGTCAGAGGTTATGACGCTCAATGTGAGCAACCCTGAGCCCATATCAGTAAGGAATCAGCAACTGGTACAGACAGACACCTTCACATACCTAGGATGCATAGTAACACCAGACGGCGGGGCAGGCAAAGACATCAACATCAGAATGAATAAGGCAAGAACAGCCTTTTTTAGCCTAAACAACATCTGGAAGTCCTCTCAATACAGCACAAGCACAAAATTAAGATTATATCAGAGCTGTGTGCTTTCTGTGCTTCTCTATGGTGCAGAATGCTGGAGAGTTACAGAGAAGGAAATGTCAAAATTGTCCTCTTTTCACACAACATGCCTAAGAAAAATTCACAGAATTTTTTGGCCGAATACCATCACCAACCAAGATCTGCTTACTTGGAGCAAGCAAGAGGACATGCACACCATCATAGCTGGCAGACGCTGGAACTGGGTTGGCCATGTCCTCAGAAGAGACCCCGATGCCATCACAAGAACAGCTATGCTTTGGACCCCTGAAGGAAAACGAAAGAGAGGTCGACCAAAAAACAACCTGGCGGAGGACTGTGGAGGCTGAGATGCAAAGAATGAACCAGAGTTGGGGCACTGTACGAAGGATGGCCACCGACCGAGCAAAGTGGAATCAATTTGTTGTTGCCCTACAAGACGCCACTAGGCGTGATGGCCACTGACTGCTTTGACAGTCGGCGGCTAAGGATCAAAGAAGAAGACATGCCAGATAATGCTGTAGTACTACGTTTTGTCTATTCTATTCAGAGACCATCAGGAACTATAGAGGGCGTTGTTAATTATTACATTTATATAAACATATTTTGTTTTCACTTGTAGAATGGTGACAGAGAAATTAAAAGGCACATAAAATGTTTCTTCTTCGCTCACTTTCAGACGTCAACTTGAATATGTTCAAAGAAAGCAGTGATCAGCTTGAGGCGATTTGTATCTCCATAGAGCATTTCCAGGAATGGTACTGGTCACGACCATATGTGCTTTCTCTGTTCCTCATATGTTGGGCATCTTTGAAGCAGATGTTCAGCAGTCATTTTATCAGTGCCACAGTTACACTCATTAGTAGTTCCTATCTTTAGCTTGTTCAAAAGGTGGTATTCCAATCTTCTGTGGCCTATGCAGAGTCTGAAGATTACCACTTGTTCACTTCTGCTGAGCTGATAATATGCATCATATTTTTGGTGGCCTGGATGTTTTGCTTCCCATTCATTTCTGTATCTGCTTCTGATAAAATTCTTTGCCTCTTTGAAAGTTATACTTGTGTCAGGCAGAGGTAGCTTTCCACCCTCCTTTGCCAAAATGCCTCTTCAAGAGGCCTTGAAGTTACTTGAGAATCTTCCAGTTGCCACCGACAGCTAATTTTCGTGTACCAGTGCTTAAGCTCAGCAACACTCCTGCACCTCCAGCTTCTGTTGCTGATCCATCTGAGTAAGCATGGGTCCAGGTGTTGCTTGAGTAATGTTTCTCTACGTATTTTGTGGTTATGGCTCCTCTCTGTTGCAGTCTGGCTCTTCTTTCTCTCAATACCAGGAATGCTTTCAATCATTTCGGGGAAGCGCTGTTGTTTCCAAGCTGGGAGCTTGATTGCAGTGTAAATGGGTTTAGTTGTTGATATTGCATTCATGGGATCTGCTCTCATCTTTGTTGTAGTTGATTCTGCAAAGTTACTTTGCTTGAGTCTTCACCTTTCAAAACCATTTATTCTATGGCAAATTGGGTGGTCTGTTAGTTTCCGGAATTTTTAGGCTTGTTTCTGGACCCTGCTATCTATTCTACCCTCCATTGGTTGAAGGTATGTAATATTTTCGAGTTCTTTAATAGGTGATATCTTCATGCCTCCCGTTATGATTATCACTGCTTGGTTTTGGAGTCTATTAACTTTATCGAAGTTTGACTTAGCTGCTGTTGCCCCTACTACAATGCAATATTCTAGGACTGGTCTCACTCGCCCTGTGTATAGCTAGCTTCTTTAGCATACTCTTATCTGTTCCCCAAGCTGTTCCAGCAAGTTTTTTGTCATGACTGCCATTCTTTGCTTAGAAATTATCCAGTAAATTTTTGATACCATTCATAACATTGTTATCTTCATAATAGTTTTGTCTTTTTTTTTATTTTTGTTCCTCTGCCTACTCATAACAGACGGCTGATAACTGTTCATACTCTAAATTTTCAAGCCAGGGAAATTACTATATAAACTGGTGTTATTCATTCCATTGAGCGCACTGGACTGTGACCATAACCATCCTTTCATTATTTCCTCTTTTAGCTCCAAGCAAGCCACCATTACAGCTGGCTACCATGCGGGAAACCTAAGTCAAAGCGCCAATGCTCTTGTAATGGTGGTTTCTGCAGCAGCACCGATGTTCTTGTAACATTGGTTTCTGTAGCAATTTATATTATATGATGAAGTTGGTATCCCCATGCACCTTCACTGATAACAGATATCAAAGACTTCGGGATACTTGGATCCTTCAGTAATACAAGACATAGCAAAGCTTGTCAGACACAATCCTTTCATAATTGCTGCACTGAAGAGACATCAAAGCTTTGGCATATGACATCATGAAACGATGCCTTTACAGGCAACGTACCTTTCCTGTACTCTCCACATGTCAAGTCTTTGCAATCAACATGGAGTTTGTTTTTAATTTGCTAAACAACTGGGCCCATAACATCAAACATTTAAACAAACAACCACCCACCCACACACACATGCAGGCACGTGTACATACACACACAATTTCATAGTCTGAATATAGTTCAGCTAATTTAAAACAAAACAAAAAGAAATAACTCACCTCCATAAAAAGGGAACAGGTGAAATACATTGAGATACGGTATATCATATCCACTGTGGACATCGATTGTTTCGAGCAATCTGACAGTAACCCATGCCCACAGCAAAACCACATGGTTGGCTAGAAGCAGGATGCCTATGAAAAAGCCCATGCCGAGGACTGCAAAATCGGAGAATGGAATGAATAATTTACATGCAAATTTATTGTCCTTATCATCGACGACCTGAAAAATCATTATAATCATTGCCATCATTCTACAGTGTGATTAAACAGCTATCTCCTCACTTTAAATTTTGATATCCTCACGTGTATCTATTGGATATACCTGAGACACATGTCAAAACAATGAGCAATAACTGCAGTTTGACTAATAAGTTTTTGTTTCAATTTCTGCCTCCTCCGTCATCACACTTTACTTCAACTACTGATCTCCAGACCACATAGCGGGCAGCACATTTTGTTCTCTTATGTCAGTTTGACAGAGTGGTTAGAGTGCTGGCCTCTCGTGGCAAAGGTGCCAGGTTTGAATCACAGTACTGACACGCTCTACCCAGCTGTAAATGGGTATCTGACTTTGAATTAGGGAAGGAAAAGGCAACGAGGAAGGAAACTGGTCACCCAACCTCTCATTTGAAAAAGGACTAGCTGCTAAACAAATACACATCCGACTTCTTTTTTTGGGATTTGCCAATCCCTACTCCTAAAAGTAATTCAGCCTGTTTCCAGGTACCACACAGGTGGAGTAGGGTCTTGGTCAGCTCTGGTTCGCTGACCCTGACGCAGGCAGTCACATTTTATTTCCTTAACCAAACTGTAAAACTTAACACATTACTCCATTTATTATTAACCAAATTGTAAAACTTAACACATTACTCCATTAACCAAACTGTAAAACTTAACACATTACTTACTTACTTAGTCGTTCCTTTTCTACCGTGAGGTGTAGAGGTTGGTAAGAGAGAGCGCCATACTATTCTATCGGCTGTCTTCCTCCTGGCTTGGTTCCATTCTAGTCTTCGGTCCTTCAAAGATTGTCTAACGTTGTCCTCCCAGCGGACTTTGGGTCGTCCTGGAGGTCTGGATCCCTGGCTCTTAGTTTCCCATGCTTGCCGTGGTAGCCGATCTTCTCCTATTCTGCAGACATGTCCAAACCATCTCAGTTGGGACTGTTCTACTTGGGTCTGCAGGGGTTGGGTTTTTAGGCCTTGACGTATCATCTGGTTGCGGACCAAGTCTCTTCTTGTTACTTCAACCACCTTCCTCAGATACCTCATTTCTGAGGCTTTTGTGGGTTGTAGTCATTGCCCATGACTCGCATCCATGCGTCAAGACTGGGACATAGGTGGAGCGGAATACAGCCATCTTCATCTTCTTACCAACTTCTCTTTTGCTGAGGAATCCTCGATTTATGGCTTGAAAAAGTCTCCAAGCTGCTGCTCTTCAGGTAGCCAACTCTTCTTTGATGTCTCCCTTCCGGTCTATGACAGCTCCGAGGTATTTTTAGTGGTCGACCTGCTCCAGGACCCGTTCTCCCAGCTTAATCTGATGTCTTCTTTCCGCTCGTGATATCACCACGGTTTTTGTTTTCGAGCTGCTTATGATCATCCCTCTCTTCTCCAGCTCTTCCTTCCAGACTTGCAGGTTGGATTGAAGATGTGCCTCTGATTTAGCAATCAGGGCAACATCATCAGCAAATGCCAGCTCTGAAATACAGACCTGTCTTATCTTCCAGTACCCCACTGAATACTTTCTTGTACTCTCCTTACATGCCTTGATGTCATCGTCCATGAGGAGTGCCTTTTCCATATCTAAGAAGCAAAGATGGATCTCACTCTTATACTCAAGAGCCTTTTCACTCAACTGTCTGAGTGTGAAGATTAGGTCTTGAATACTTTGATTTGCTCAGAAGCCACACTGGACCTCATCCATTTGTGGCTCAGCTAGGCGTCTGAGTCTCTGCTCCAGTATTCTAGAGTAGATTTTACTAGGGAGACTGAGAAGGCATATGCCTATATGGTTTCCACACTGTCGGTTGTCACCCTTTTTGAAAATTGGTGTTATTATGGCAATCTCCTAATCCTTAGGTATGGTCTTGTTGTACCACGCTGCCTGTAGGACCCTTAAGAGTAATAGGTCGCCTGATGCTCCCATGTACTTAACCATTTCTGGTGTTATGCCATCATGTCCTGCTGCTTTGCCCATCTTGATTTTCTCCAGTGCTGCCTTCAGTTCTTCCATCTTTATGTCATCTTCATCACCATTGGTTTCCCCTTCTGTGTCAGTGGTTATCATTTCTGATGCTTGACCTTGCTCACCATCCAGGAGCTCTGAAAAATATTCTTTCCATCTTTCCATTACTTCTTTTGGGGCAGTAAGCAATTTGCCCTATTAACCAAACTGTAAAACGTAACACATTACTCCATTTATTATTAACCAAACTGTAAAACTTAACACATTACTCCATTTATTATTAACCAAATTGTAAAACTTAACACATTACTACATTTATTATTAACCAAATTGTAAAACTTAACATATTACTACATTTATTATTAACCAAATTGTAAAACTTATATTACCCTGTGTTTCTGAGGCTTCTTAAGTTGTGCATGGAGCAAGCAACTTCGTCATGTTTAAACCCCCCCAAAAAAATTGTATTTTTACAGAAACTACCAACTGAATGGCACATGAAGTGCTTTGACACAGTCTTCCTAAGCAGGAGACAACCACAAGGTGGTCCTATACCCCTTTAGTGAGCAACAGGAGACTGAAACTAATACATTATTATTGATATTTACAACCATCCTTGTCACGGGTTGCCTCCCCTTTGCTCTCATTAGTGGTCCAACAGTGGCCAAAACTTAGAGTATCTAATGTGGGTCTTCAAAGGTGTCTACCTTCGCACAAGATTACTCTTGGCAGAGTTGTAGGTAGAAGGATAATGATGCTTCTACCTCAAGGGAGTGTTCACAAGATATTTCAGATGTCAAGAACAAAGCTGCATGAGGCGGAGTAATGTTAACTTTAGTATCTGACCCGCCGATTTTCGTGAAGATGGGTTATGCAATAATTAGCTCGTTCAAGCCCCCAGCGAAATTCCTTATTATTATTTATTGGCTCTATAGATGTAAATATATATTAAAGAGTCTGATACATACATATGCTCTCATAACTACAATAATTTAATCAACTATGAATTTGTAAAATAACACGTAACAAAATTTAATAATCAATTATTCTTTAACAGTTTAAGATAAATATGAATGATGGGTGAAATTTAGATAAAAAGTGTCTTCACATAGACTTGATAGGGGAATTATAAAAGTCTGTAGCGTTTGCCTTTTAATAAGCACTTAGCTCTTCAAATGACGGAGTACTGCCACCGGTGTTTCGTCAAGTCTTTTGTGATGAGGGCACTTCTCTATACAACTCGTCCAATGTAGATGGTTAGTGTCGAATCCCAGCTCTTGAATTACAAACTAGTGGCGTAGAAACTCTGACTACCAACTGGTCTCATACCACGAACCCAACTTGGGATCTACAATCTCCTGGCACAGATGAATGGATACAGCATCGTATAGTAGATGCTTCGAGCACTTGGTCTGGGGTAAATTTAGAATCCCTCTTATGACGGGTGCTTTGATTCCAAGGTATACAGTCTTGGTATTTAAAAAAATGCGGGTTTTCTTTTAAGTTTCAAAGATGCCCTAATACTTCGGTCCTGTCCTATTTAATTTGGAATTCTGTCTGATTCTTCTCTGGTTCCTGGAGTTGCTCTTTTGACGTTGTAATGCAGTCTGCCTTAGTCTCCGAATTTGCTAGGTTATATTCTCATTTCTTCCTCCAAGCTTCCACACTGTGTTTCCGACAAACTTGCCAATCAGAGCTATATTTATTTTCCTGCTCTCTATTGAACCAATCCTGCTCTTAGAACTAGGGGTTCGGGGTGTTAATTTTAATTCTTCCCCGCTTGTTTAAAATTATCACGTTAAAATTTAAACCTATGACCTATCTTTCAAATATGGCATGATTACTTCCATTGCTATTACACAGATTTGCCAACACATCTGTGATCTCATCCCTAATGATTACCTTGCTCATAATGTTTCTTTAGACATGTTTTATCGGTAATAAAGACGCCGATAATGTCTGGACAAAAAGGATAAAGTGATTATCACGTGTACTCAAATCTTCTGCCAGACAGATAATCCCTGACGTATGCAGCACAGCCGGCTCCCTCAGACAGACAATATGGCTTTCTTTGTCCCCTCCCATCAAGGTGTCAGGAGGCGCAGTGACCAACCATGAAACACAGGTGGTCACTCGCCTGCTCTGTCTGGGTCAGAAATGAGTTACGTCAAAGTCAACCATTACTTTCACGTTTACCGTCTGCATTCAAGCTGGCGCGATCACTTAAGCCATTACAATTAATCCTCAAGATAGTTAATTACCCTCAAAAAGCAGCAGCTGGGAGACTTTTTCAAGCCATAAATCGAGGATTCCTCAGCAAGAGAGAGGTTGGTAAGAAAACGAAGATGGCTGTATACCGCTCCACCTATGTCCCAGTCTTGACATATGGATGCGAGTCATGGGCAATGACTACAACCCATAAAAGCCAGATCCAAACCTCAGAAATGAGGTATCTGAGGAAGGTGGTTGAAGTAACAAGAAGAGACATGGTACGCAACCAGACGATACGTCAAGGCCTAAAATGCCACCCCCTACAGACCCAAGTAGAACAGTCCCAACTAAGATGGTTTGGCCATGTCTGCAGAATGGGAGAAGATCGGCTACCATGACAAGCATGGGAAACAAAGAGCCAAGGATCCAGACCTCGAGGACGACCCAGAGTCCGCTGGGAGGACAACATTAGACAATCTTTGAAGGACCGAGGACTAGAATGGAACCAGGCCAGGAGGAAGACAGCTGATAGAATAGTCTGGCGCTCTCTCTTCCAAACCTCTACACCTCACGGTAGAAGGGGAACGACTAAGTAAGTAAAGATAGTTAATTACCCATGAAATAACACTATTGCAGTGTGAGAAAGGGTATAGCAATTTAGGGAGTGTCAATGGCACGAATTCATGTGCAAAAAATGAAGAAATAAATGGATAATGTAGGAGAGAAAGAAAAAATGTAAAAGGACACCCACAATATCGTCACACTCCCTCCCCCACACACACACATGTACCAAATTCAGGGGAGACCACTTACTTAATGTTTCAGCAGGATGAGCATACTCAGCAGTCATACCAAAAGGAGACTGAAACAGAAACAAAATTATTAACACCAGTGAGGCTTCCTCAGCCATAACTAGTATATGTTGACTGACATAGAATCATTATTACTAAAAATTTTCCATAAGTCAAAAAACTTTAGAGACATGACCTGGTCATCCAAAGTCAGCTACCCAAAAAAAAAAAAAAGTAAAACATGGAGGAGAGAACTGGAAACAGACATGAACAGGATAAAGAAGACATGAGGGTGAATGGCAACATATCTGAGAGCTTGGTTGTTGTTGTTTAACTAGGGCTGCTGAGCTTTTCGCTCTTTTGCAGCCAATATCAAGTTGAAGACTCCTTGTTTTTATCTACACTGTAGATCTAGGCTTTTCCTGCAACTTTTTTTTTCATTCCGAAACAAGTTAAGTTGAAGTCATGAGCTCCAGTTTCTCCAGCTTGGCTTGCATTTAAAGGACCATCAGATCTGATCCCAAGCTAGGAGGAAGAAGTGCACGGCATACTATGCATTCCCCGCCATCAAAGGGGGCTCTCTAAATATGCAGAGATAAAACACTGTGGTTTTGGGCTCTACTGAAGGAATTGTCACATCCTACACAGACCAGGTAAAAGCTAGAATACATCTGGGCCTCGAGTGACTCTTCCAAGCTTAGTGTGCAATGCTGGGTTCTCAACATGTTTCACTACAAGGCGAGTCCGTGGAAGTGTGTGGATGATTTCAAGAGTCAATGAGGGTGTAATTAGACTCACAGACAGAGGTTCACTTCCACATCTGTATACTCAGCATTGTGCTTAGCTGGTGGTCATATGACTCCAGATATGCCTTCATGCAAGAGGGTGTGGTATGGAGTGATAGATGAAGCTGAGACCTAGTGTAGTCTAGACCTAGTCTCTAACACTTCATACCCTTACAGCAGTATCTGCTAAAGCAGTGCTCCGCAACCAGTGTGCCCTGAGTGCCAGTCTGGTGTACAGTAGTATACAAAATTATACGTTATGGTAAAATATTATGAATGAATTTCACTTGTACAAATTTACAAATAATAAGTTGAGTGATCATCGTCTACAAATCTATCACAAAAAATTTGGGAGCGTTGTGTTATGAATGCAGCGCATTTCAAAATACTTATCATGCCTACCTACTTAAATATTATAGTGTAACGTGGTATTTTGAAGGGTACTTAAGTGTGCCATAAAGTAAAAACAGTTGTGCAGCACAGTGTAAAAATGGACTACCTTTTGTGTTTTATTGAGCTGCTCGGTACTGTGACTGAACAGCTGTGATACAGTTATGTTCACGCAATATGGATATTCTCCTTAAGTTCACTCTCGTACCATCACTGTGACATAAACCTCTCTCATAAAACCGACATTCTGTCTCGGGCTTCTCTCATCAACATATATTTTTTTTCTTTCAAGAAGGTTGTACTGACATTCAGTAGAGTTACGTCTGGGGCTCAAGTGACTCCTCCAAGCTTAGAGTGCAATGCTGGGTTCTCAACATGTTTCACCACAGGGGGAAATCCATAGAAGCGTGTGGATGATTTTCAAGTGTCAATGAGGGTGTAATTAGCCTCACAGACAGAGGTTCACTTCCACATCTGTATACCACAGCACTGTGCTTAGCTAGTGGTCATATAAGGATGACTCTAGATATGCTTCCATGTATTTGCTGAATATTTTCTGCAGCTTGCTGTTGCACTTCCTGTTTGTGTAATTTGTTAACACATACTTGCTTACTTGAGCATTCATGTGGTAGAGTGGTTAGAGTGCTTGCTTCTCAAGGTAAAAGGACCAGGTTCAAAACAAGGTCATGTCTACTCAGCAGTAAAATGGATCCTTGACTCTGCTCTTGAGTTAGGGAAGGCAAAAGCAGCAAGAAACCCAAACCGTCCCTCAAAAAATGCCTAGTATATGTCATTGTCTCCCCCGAAAGGTGCACTTCACACCCCAATGGGTAGTATCTGTTATGGACCACCTTTACCTTTCACTTACTTAAGAAGTGTCAATGACTTCTTACTTACTTAGTACGTAATCCCCCTTCTACCGTGAGGTGTAGATGTGTGGAAGAGAGAGCGCCAGACTATCCTATCGGCTGTCTTCTCCTGGCCTGGTTCCATTCTAGTCCTCGGTCCTTCAAAGATTGTCTAATGTTGTCCTCCCAGCGGACTCTGGGTCGTCCTCGGGGTCTGGATCCTTGGCTCTTTGTTTCCCATGCTTGTCGTGGTAGCCGATCTTCTCCCATTCTGCACGCATGGCCAAACCATCTTAATTGTGACTGGTCTATTTGGGTCTGCAGGGGGTGGCATTTTAGGCCTTGACGTATCGTCTGGTTGCGTACCATGTCTCTTCTTGTTACTTCAACCACCTTCCTCAGATACCTCATTTCTGAGGTTTGGATCTGGCTTTTATGGGTTGTAGTCATTGCCCATGACTCGCATCCAAATGTCAAGACTGGGACATAGGTGGAGCGGTATACAGCCATCTTCGTTTTCTTACCAACCTCTCTCTTGCTGAGGAATCCTCGATTTATGGCCTGAAAAAGTCTCCCGGCTGCTGCTTTTCGAGTGGCCAACTCTTCTTTGATGCCTCCCTTTCGGTCTATAATAGCTCCGAGGTATTTAAAGTGGTCGCCCTGCTCCAGGACCTGTTCTCCCAGCTTAATCTGATGTCTTCTTTCTTCTCGTGATATCACCATGGATTTTGTTTTAGAGCTGCTTATGACCATCCCTCTCTTCTCCAGCTCTTCCTTCCAGACTTGCAGGATTGGATTGGAGATGTGCCTCTGATTTAGCAATCAGGGCAACATCATCAGCAAATGCCAGCTCTGAAATATAGACCTGTCTCATCTTCCAGTACCCCACTGAATACTTTCTTGTTCTCTCCTACATGCCTTGATGACATCGTCCATAAGGAGTATGAAGAGGTAAGGTGATAGGATATCACCTTGTCTTACACCAGTGGTGGTCCTGAACTCTTCTGACTTATGGTTTGCTGTCCTCACATATTTTCTGCAAGACTTGTAGAAGCTCTGTATAGCATGAATCAGAGGTGCTGGAATATTCTTCCTTGCCAAACAGTCCCAAAGTTTGCTCCAAGGGACCCTGTCAAACGCCTTTTCCAGATCTATGAAACAAAGATGGATCTCACTCTTATACTCAAGGGCCTTTTCACTCAGCTGTCTGAGTGTGAAGATTAGGTCTTGAGTACTTCGGTTTGCTCGGAATCCGCACTGGACCTCATCCAATTGTGGCTCAGCTAGGCGTCGGAGTCTCTGCTCTAGGATTCTAGAGTAGATTTTACCAGGGACACTGAGAAGGGATATGCCTCTATGGTTTCCACATTGTCGATTGTCACCCTTTTTGAAAATTGGTGTTATGATGGCCATCTCCCAATCCTTTGGTATGGTCTTGTTGCACCATGCTGCCTGTAGGACCTTTAAGAGTAATAGGTCGCCTGATGCTCCCATGTTCTTAACTATTTCTGGTGTTATACCATCATGCCCTGCTGCTTTGCCCATCTTGATTTTCTCCAGTGCTGCCTTCAGTTCTTCCATCTTTATGTCATCTTCATCACCATTGGTTTCCTCTTCTGTGCTAGTGGTTATCATTTCTGATGTTTGACCTTGCTCACCATCAAGGAGTTCTGAGAAATATTCTTTCCATCTTTCCATTACTGCCTTCGGGGCAGTAAGCAATTTGCCTTGCTTGTCCTTTATAAATTTGAGAGGGCATTGCTTTCCTTCCTCATGTTTCACCACAGGGGGAAATTATAGAACGTTTTCTGATTTTCAAGTGCAATGAGGGTTTAATTAGCTTTTCTCACAGACAAAGGTTCACTTCCCAGGACATCTGTATACCACAGCACTTTGCTTAGCTGTGGTCACATATAAGGATGACTCTATATATGCTTCCATTTGTCCTGTTGCTGAATTTTTCTCCAGCTTGCTTGTTGCATGCCTTTTCTTCTTTCTTAACACATACTTTTTACTTACTCGACTGCATTCTGACCGTTATGAGTGCTTTCCATGCAAGTCTGTCTTTCAAGTTTGATTTTAAACTTACTGAGTAGATGGTACACGATCCCCAGTGGTCAGTTTTCAGCCTCAGAACCACCACCTGCTTTCTGTTGGTACAGTTCTGTAACTCAGAATCCAAAATGCCCAGGGACAGCCATGTTTCGGTTTGCTGAAATCGCCCACAATTAGCATGTCGCCCCATAAATGTGTTTGAAAATCGCCCAAAAGTCGGCGGGAAAAAACTTTGATTTTCAGAATATTTCGGTTTGAGAATGTTTGGATTCTGGGATATGGACCTATAATGAGGTGGGTGCCATCATCATTTTTCTGTTCACTCCTCATGGAGTACAGAACCACCATTTGTAGATGGTCTCCCTTGCAGGAAGCTGGCACCAAGAATTCACATGCTCTTGTAGTGCAAAGTCTGAAGCATATTTTTTTTTACATGATGAAGTTGCCACCTTCATGCACAACCTCATATAAGTATCCTTGTACAACATTTGTCCTATTCTTTCTCTGTTTCATCAGAGACCCCTGGGAACTACACTGGGCTATATTAGGTATATGAGGAAAACTGCCGTTAAACGGGGGTAAAACGAAAAAAAACATACAAAAACACAAATAGTAATAAGTCTTACTAAAAGAAAGGACAAAGAAAAACCTATGTTGCGGCCACAAGGTCTTCGTCAGGGATAGACAAACAAAAGACAGAAGGGAAAGAAAGTGAGAATTAAGTGGAGAACATGAAACTATAGAAATAAGACAAAAATACTCCCTGATGTGGGCTATATTGCGGGGGTGGGTAAATGCTTTATGTCAACTGGAATACTTTCTTTGCTACTTACCTTCAAAGGCGCTACCACTTTCTCCAAATAAAATAAAAAGTATTACAAAATGTGGGAAGAAAAAATTGTACCTGAAAGTGATGATGCACCTTGTGAATGTGTTTATAGATTCTCTTGTCATGCAAGGCCCAGTGCAAGAAGTAGTGCCAGGTGTCCTCAATGACAGCACAGCCAAAGACTCGCAGAGCTATGTTATACCTGAGAAACAGATCAGAGTCAATTAGAGCAACGTTGTTTTTCACCTTCTCTTGATGATAGGAAACTCTATACAGAGCGGTACAACAAGAGACAATCTGATCATTAGAATGAGCCAAGGCTCCCCCACCCCAACCGTTCGAGTGTTTCATCCCTTTAATCTCCTTTACACTGGGGTGGGGGCACAGCCCACTTGGGTCATGACTCCTAAGTGTCAGCCTCCTGTTGTCTTGTGCAGAGAATTTAACCCACTTCACTTTGGTTGCAGCTTTCAACTTCATTCCTGTTTTTCTGCCAGCTGGAGGCAATTGTGAAAGTAACCCTTATGTTGAAAATAAATTACTGTCCTGAATTCCATAGCCTGTTGCGGTTGTTCCACAGCCAGCATGATGCCCTTTCCGCAGTTTCACAGAGTCTCTTAAGTGCCCTTGATCTTGACTGTCCTTTCAAACCCAACAGTTTCAGTAGATCATACACTGAGGAGGCCACTAGACTTCTTGTACCTACTTCAACAGCCATGACCCTTGCAGTGAACACATCGTGTCTCAAGTCTGTGACCATATCATTATACTTGGCCACAATGAACGAGTGTTGCTTGTCCAATCTGGATTCAAACGGCATGGTCAGCTCAATCATTGTACTCGGGTGCGATGATGAGGAATGTAGCACTACAGTATATCTGGCCATCTTCGAGATGTGCCCCCCAAAATGTTGTCTCTTGGTACTTCTACTCTTGCATGATAAAGGTGGAGCATGGGAGACAGCACAATGGAGAATTGCTGATACTTGTATATTGTACATGTGATCCTGGATTTGAGATGAAAATATATACTGGTCATCATCATTATTCTTTAGCCCCCTAAGAAGCATAGTAGTAGTTGTAGCATTCTCCAGCCATAACTGACTATGGGGATGATGCACACTTGAGGTGATGGCCATCAGCTGTTTTTTTTCCCCTGGTGTTCCTTTCAGTGTGTTCTTTTCTCTTCTGCTTGTCATAAGAGCTTGTTATAGGAACATCTCCACTTGGTGTGATCGGCAGCTCCATCCTCCGAAGGTTGCTGGATTTATGTCCAGTGCCTTCATGTCTCTCTCTTGCACACATCTCTGAACCTTAGCTGCGGTCGCTTGGCTGTTCTTTTGCAACCTGTCAATAGTCCGTAGAAAATATCTTTGGGGAGGATACAAACATCATTCACGTGGCGGGCATGGTCAAGCTAGCATAATCTGCAATGTCTAAACAGTGTATACATGCTCTGAAGGCCAGCATATGACACAGGGTTCATAGCAAATTTCTTCAAGCATTTTCCAGGCCCAAGCACATATTTTCAAGGATGGGAAACTCTAATATTTTCCTCATCTAATTTTCTCAGATATAATTATCACTTTGCTGACCAGCAGTACGGAGCATTTCTTTCTCCCATTTCCAAGGGTGTTTGCAGATTTCTTTAAAAACAAGTTTTTTTTTTTGAAAATTCATAAAAAATTGAAAAACAGACATAGGCCTTTGAAATTTTTAGAGCACCATTATGAATGGTTGCCACATCCGAAGAAACATATGTTATGCAAATTGATCACATGATCATCGCGACCTTCTTGAATTTGTGTGGCTATTTATAGAAATGTCAGGAGATGTTTTAAAACCATGATCTTTTTTCCACTTTATAGTGAATTTGTTCAATGTCAGTGCAATAAAATGTTAGGGACATGGATGGCAATGAATAAAATAAGCTTGATTGACGTATTGATTTAACAATTAACCACATTTTTCAACATAAAAGGCTAACAAAAATTGTGATAAAAATGCAAAAACAATTTAATTTTTGTGTTTGTCTTTTTTTAATGTATTCTGCATCTGTGGCATCTGACAATGAGTGTTTTTGAATGAGTAGTTAAGTACCTCTAGTTGGAGTCTAAGCTGCTTCCTTCTTAAACTGGGGTTGAAGTTGTCGCTGTAGGCCTCTGCAAGAGTCTTTGTCTGGATCGTTGATAATTCTCGACTGTGTGGTATAACTTGAAGCAGGGTATCAGGCATAGAGGTACATTGCAATCTGGGCAGTATATGCAAGTCTGGCTTCTGATCCCTGCAGCCTTACATGCTTTACAGTCTGGTTTGTACCTTGCCCTTTCATATTTATCAATGAAGTGGTGCTCAGTAAGTCGTGCTGTTGTGACCTGTGGTTTTGAAGGATGTTATATTAGGGAGCATGTCCAAATATAAAAGACCCTTAGGTCTGAGATGACTTCTGTCGCACAAAACACAGGATGATTTGCCTTTTTTTCAATTTGAGTTGCTTTTTCTTCAGTGCTTCAGGAAAATGCTTCCTATTTTCAGCTTCTGTTCCAAATGCACCAATCTGAATTTCTTTCAGGTCTTGTAATAAAGCTGAAGGCTGAATAAAAACTACCACAGAAGAGAATATGTGTCAGAGGGAGTAGTGTTAGATGGTTTTTATGTTTCTGAGGGTAAAACTGCTCCTTGAGGTTGTGCTCTTTTCTGTAAAAAAAAAAAAAAACGGAACACAAAAATAACTTATGAGTAGGCCTAAGCTATGTATATTTACCAAGTCAAAGTTCTAAATGCATACATAATATAGTCAAACAATATTTAACTAGAACAAAAGCTAATATATAGTAATTGGGAGGGTGAAGGTATGATAATATTCTTATAATACTTATGATAAATGAAAATCTATTAAATATCTAACTGGAAACAGCAGGCCTTTACATCAGCACACCCCCCCAATCTTTACTATTTTTTTTATTTTTTGTTGGGGTTTGTTGTTTTATCTCGTTTCTGTTTGTTTCGATTTTTTTTTTAATGTAATTAAATTTTTTTTTTTTAAACATAGGCCTATGCACAAAATTGGTAATTTTCATTTATCTTAATTACAGTGATTTGACAGATGTGATGCCACTTTCATGTATCGGTGGTTATTCATGTTATCTGGAATTGAAAACATGTAGGCCTATCCTAATTATAGCCCTGCAGAGGTAGAACGGGATATGTCTCTTCATCGTAAATATAATAAAAAAGCATTCAAAATATATTTATTTCCAAAAAATGTGGTGAAATGAACGGTGGGACGTGGTCTGATAACAGGGTAGGCTATAGGATATGGAATCGCCATCAATTTCTATTCCTGACCATCTTAAACTGTGTCAAACATATTCCCATAAGCAGTTGTAAACCAAGAAATTTCATTCAAACACTGTAATTTTGGCCATGGTTAAAAATAAAACTAGTCTAAATATGCCTACATTGTAAATTACAGACACAAGTACAGTAGGCCTATCTATAAACTGCACTTATTTAAATATGTTTTATAAATGAGATAAATGAATTTTTTACTTACCTCAGTTGAAATGAACGATTTAATACTTTTTTCCCCAGTAGCATTCGAGTAACAACAGACGCGATGGCTAAAAATAAATCTGTGCATTCACCATTCGAGTAACAACAGACGCGAGCTCTAAAAATAAATCTGTGCGTTCACGTCATTATAGCAAAGTGCCGAACATGCAAATCGCCAAAAATGTCTGGAAATAAATTTAGTGTGCAAAGGGAAGTTGTTAAGTCATAATTGTTTAGTAGGAGTTAAGTGTTAAGGATTTTTATGTATGGGGCTGTTTTTTCTAGTAAGCACGTTTAAAGTAATGAGTTGATTTTTATTTGGGTACTTTTTGTACGCTATATTTTCTTGAACATTGCTCAACTGAGTATGTGTTAGTTTAAAAAAAAAATAAATAAAGAAAGTGTTCGAATGTTCTTAGTAGTAGTTTGGGGGGGGGGGGGGGAGAGACGGATGAGCTGAGCTCAGTTGTCAAGCAGTTTAGTTCGCGCACGAGCGACTTCGCTGAGCTGTACTGAGAAACTATAATCTCAGGGAGTGTGTATCTGGCAGGGCTTCGAGATGGCTGCTTAGTCTCGCTAGTGTGACCAGAATATATTATTGAAGAGAATATATATATAGATTATTGAAGGGAATGTTTTTTCCAGGAGATTTATTATTCTAATGCCATGGATTACGTTGGCTCATATGATGTACCTAGTATTGCAATGTATGCAATCCTTTTCCTGATGGATGTTCTTTCATATGGATATTAATGTACCTAGTATTGCAATGTATGCAATCCTTTGTCTGATGGATATGTACTTACACGATTTATTATTCTAATGCCATGGATTACGTTGGCTCATATGATGTACCTAGTATTGCAATGTATGCAATCCTTTTCCTGATGGATGTTCTTTCATATGGATATTAATGAACTGTATTGTGAATTGCGATGTATGCAGTCAATCTCTGGATATTTGAGATATTTTCTAAAGAACTGTATTGTGGGTTGCGGTGTACGCAACCAATCTCTGGATATTTAAGATGCTGTGATTTACTGTGTTCTGCAACCTATTTGCCATGAATTTTGTATGCCATTATAACTTGTGACAGTGTACTGTTCCTGATGTCTACGTTACTGTGTCAATAAACTGTATATTGTGAGTTGGAAACCATTGGTCTTACCCGTTGGTCTATTCCTGACCATCGTTACTGTGGTGTGGGTGATTGCAGAATATAAACCTAAAATACCCATGACATTCGCCTATATATATATACATATTTACACACCTGTCGGCCACCTGTAAGCCCGACCAAGGCTGATCGTATTCATCAGCAATTGTATTAAATTTGTCTAACCGTGCCACCCACCACAAACATTCAACACCAACAGAAGTGGCAACTATAACAGAAACTCTAACAGAACAGTTGTAACGAATTTTCTACACAGTAACAGAAGTGATGGCCTGTGTGGCCTGTTATAGAAAACATACACTAATATAAGTGTCTACAAAGAAACATACTTTAACATGAGTAAAAATTCTGCGGTAACTGAAGTTTAATGAAAAATACCATCAATAACAGAAAAATGGACAACTTTGGATTTGTAATTTCTTTCCAGGTCCGATGCGGGAAATTCAAGGCTTTTAGCTATCTTTCCAGGCTTTTCAAGGCCTGGAATTTATTTCTTCGTTTTCCAGGTTTTTCAAGATCGCTACGAACCCTGATGACAGCACCTCAACATTTTGCCACTTTGTGCTTCCACAAAATACAAAAGGAGCATTAGCCTTCAATAAATGCTCAACCTTCCTTCATGTGACATCTGTTCAAGGTCTTTCCATGTCTTCCTATTGTTTTTATAGTACAATCCAACTGACCACTTCCTGTCCATCTCTTGATGTTTCTTTCTAAGTCATCATATTATTCATCTGCTTTCAATCTTTACTTTGATTCTGGTCATGAGCAGTTATGTACAAAAGAGTTCTCCGATTTCAAACTGGGAAACACTGAGGTGATATAAACAGATGTATATGATCACAGTACATGGGCCTGGTAACTTCACTATGTAAAATAGATACAGAAAACATCACTGCAAGAGCACATGATGTGCTTTGATCCTAGGGACCAAGGTCAATGGTGATCACTGACCTGGCCAAAAACACGACTGACTCCATTTCAACAACCAGCTGCACTATAATCACCATTACACTTCTTCATGTTTTCCTTACACTCGTGTAAAGCCGAAATAGAAAAATTACAATCTATTTGGATTTCACTTTTGTTGTATTGGATTTTACATTCTTTGCAGTTAGTTTCTTGCTGTTGATTTTCTGTCTTGGTCACTATTGGTATTTGTTTATTCATTATTTTTGCAGTGTTCTTTGTCACTGTAATTTTCTTCTAGCCTTTCTTAATACAGTTTTCTCTTTATTAAGTACACCCCCCCCCCCAATAGTATTCGCCATGTCTTTTCTTACAGTCTTTTTATATTTCTCATCTTTGTTTACCCTTTGCGATATCTTTGAAATGTTCCTTGCTGTTGTTTCTTTGTAAAACTGACTACCAATCCCATTTTCCATCTGTTAGGGTATGATATTTCAAACATAACAAAACAACTGTTATTATTTTGACAATCTTGTTCAATCATTTAAATCTGTGCCTGTAACTGTCCGAGATTTATGTTATCATGCTAAAAAACATTTATCAATGGATTCTTAAGATGTCAAAAGTACATCCAGTACACATGTGGCAAGACAAGTCCATGAATAAGAAATACTGTAACAAAGTGGGCATGAACCAGTTGACAACCCAAGTCAAAGGAAGGAAATATTGTTGGCTGAGCCATACTGAGGAAACCTGCACTTAGTACAGTCTGCAACATACTAAAATAAACTCTCATTGGAAATGGGGTGGAGGACACCATGAGCATGTCACACCTAAAAAATTTAATTGGGCACCTAGAAAACACATCCTCAGCCAATGCATGGAGGCATATCTGGAGTCATCCTTATATGACTACCAGCTATGCACAATGCTGCAATATATGTACGTGGAAGTGAACCTATGTCTGTGAGGCTAATTACATCCTCATTGACTCTTGAAATCATCCAAACACTTCCAGGGATTCCCCCTGTGGTGACACTTGTTGAGAACCCAGCATTGCACGCTAAGCTTTGAGAAGTCACTTGAGCCCCAGGCGGAATTCTTTGGCTTTGACTTGGTTGACTGCATGCAGAAGGATCTCACTGTGGACCCGGTGATAGGCAGGGAAATCTGAGAAGTGGCTCTGTGCAGGATGTGACAATTCCTTAGGACAGCCCAGAACCAGAGTAAAGTATTTTAGCTCTGCGTAGTTGGAGAGCCCCCTTGGATGGCAGGGAATGCACAGTATGCCACACACTTCTTACTCCTAGCTTGGGATCAGATGTGAAGATCCTTTAAATGCAAGCCAAGCTGGAGAAACTGGAACTCATGACTTCAACTCAACAGGTTTAGGCATGGCAGAAAAGCCACAAGAAAAGCCTAGATCTACAGTGTAGATAATGCCAAGGAGTCTTCAACTTGGTATTGACTGCTAAAGAGCAAGAAGCTCAGCAGCCCTAGTTAAACAACAACATCCTCAGCCAGGCCAAACTGACAGAAGTTCATGGGCAACCCATGCTCTTTGTATATAACAAAAGTTAAAGTAATTTTAACTGCAACCAGATCTTTAGAAAGTGATCATTCATTTCTCTTGCAGATACTTACCACGGTGGCATCTCATCCCACCCATAAGGTATCTGGAAAAATTCTGTAAACAAATAGGTGCCAGCAATCAAAGGCAACTGCGGGGAAAAAAGGTTGAATATTACTGGATGGTCTATCAAATCAAAAACATATTTTCAATGTACACTGTCACTCAACCTCATCATGTAAAATAAATTGCTAAAGAAACTAATACTGCACAAGCACATGAATACCGTGGTGCAGGCTTCCTGCATGGGGACCAGCTGCACAGGTGGCCGCATGCTCCATAGGCAACAAAAATAGAAATGACGATGACGACGAGACTGTCATGGCAACTCTGAGAATATACATGCATCTACATCATGTCTTCACAGATATAAAATGTAGTAGATGAAGCTATAGCAACCTTACTAAAGCAGCGAAGAGGTTACCTGCTGTAAAACTATAAAAATTGCAAATATATATCACAAACAGGTACAGTGACAGATTAAACAGCCGTAAGTGAATATGGGGTCGGAGTGGCTAAGAGGAATGGCATCCGCTTCAAATTCCAGAAGTAACGGGTTTGATTCCCAGTAGAGGGAATATAATTTTTGGAAATTTATTTCCAGAACCAGTGGTCCTAATGATGTCATACTTCCCCCTGGTTTCATGGCTAGTGAGATCAGATGCCTAGCCTTCTTGGATAAGGGCGAAAAAATAGGAGGTCCCATGTGCAGGTTGCGCGCGTTAAATATCCCGCGGCAGTTGGAAATCGTAAAGATTAGGCCCTAAGGCCACTGTCAGGGCAAAAATTAGAAACCTACCCACCGCAAAAACATTTATAGAATGTGTGACTCCTATATATACACACACTGGGATTCTCGCCGGAGCTACAGAGCTCGTGCACTGTGCTGATATCCTCCTTGTGTGATCTAAGGGAGGAGATCGGAGCACTGATGGAGTTGTCCGTGTGCAATAAAGAGTCCTTAAAACCTAAAGCAAACCAAAACCAAGTGAAAAATGCAGCATTTGTTACAACCAAAAATGCTCTTGTCTGGGAATAAAACATAAGCAAGTAACATAAATGGCTAAATCAAATCTCTAAAACCTTTTTTCTTCTTGCAAACCTCAGGGACGCAAGTTATTTACTCTCTTACCCATTCGGCAATTGGGGGATGTGGTTTTGTTCTTTCTTGCAACCGCAGAGGACTTCAACTCAGTGGGTGCAGCAAAAGCGTAGAAAGCTATTTAAATTCCTACGTCTTTGTTAACTATTTATGTCTATGTGTCTTGTTCCCAAATGGAAATCTTTTAAGCATTATCAACTGGACAAGAAAAAAAGGATAAGCAAAAACACAGAAACAGTACTCTGAAGAAAGCATTTGTTTGTCACTAGATATCCGGCAGTAGATTTCTCAGTTGTTCCCATTTCTCTAGTTCACAGGAAGTTCTGTACCAAACTAAGTAATATGTGCTGTCAGATGTTTGTATAGTTTAACAAATGGAGCATGACCTCATCATCATCATCACCTTTCAGCTTCAGGTAGAGCACAGGTCCTCAACAAAAACATACCAAGCTCTCATGTCTTGTGCCATCCACTAAAAGGTCTTTCCATGTCTCAGAGCTATACAATAGGACTGACTTCACATTTGAGTTGAAGATTCTTATTTTCGTGTTGGATCCGATTTCTTTTGATCTCCATATATTTCCCAAATCAATGAAAGCTCCTCTTGCTTTTTGTATTCTTATTTTGATATCACTGTCTGTCCTTCCAACTTTGTCTATATTGCTACCAAGATATGTGTACGATTCTACATCTTGTATTGGTGCTTCTTCAAAT
Source organism: Oreohelix idahoensis (assembly GCA_024509875.1). Taxonomy (NCBI): domain Eukaryota; kingdom Metazoa; phylum Mollusca; class Gastropoda; order Stylommatophora; family Oreohelicidae; genus Oreohelix; species Oreohelix idahoensis. Next base: position 102,157 of record JAMPIV010020827.1, on the reverse strand, counting down.
TCAACCCTGTTTTCATTACCTGCATTTATTCTCATCTTTGTCTTTTCCCTGTGCATTTTCAGACCCAATTGCTGTGACCTCTCATCGAGTGTTTTCAATTTGTCCTGCATCTGATTACGGTTATGGGACAGAAGAGCCAAGTCATCAGCAAAATCCAGATCATCCAACTGCTTAGTCAGAGTCCACTGGATTCCATTTCTGTAGTGTGTTGTTGATGTTCTCATAACCCAGTCTATTGTGTCTTCATATGTTTTCTTTATTAAATTAATGATCTTCAGGGGAACTCCATAATGCCTCATCGATTTCCAAAGTGATTCTCTGTCTACAATGTCAAATGCCTTTTTGTAGTCCACAAATCCGATGTATAATGGTGAATTCCATTCCAGACTTTGTTCAACTATTATTCTCAAAGTGGCTATCTGGTCTGTACAGGATCTGTTTTGTCAAAAACCTGCTTGTTCATCTCTCAGTTGCTTGTCTATGGACTCTTCCTGTCTTGTACCATCCACTAAAAGGTCTTTCCATGTTTTCATTATCTCTGTCTCCAGCTCTCTTCTCTATGAATTTTTTTTTCTCATTTATTTATCTTACTCTGGGGATTCCAGGAAATGGACTACCTTGCAATGTTTTAAACTGATTTTTAAATGTGTGTCCTATCTAATCTATGAATATGTTTTCACTTCACAATTCATATGTAATATTTCAATGCAAATCACTGCATTCTCTCCTACCTGTATGCAAAAGTGATTGAAGAGGATGAGCTTGAGGCATTTCCATTGTCCCTCAAAGGTCTCTGGTCGATTCTAAGAATGGGCAAACATAAATTATTTATAAAGGAAATACCAGGACTGAACATCAGTGGAAGATCAATAAACAACCTTAGATATGCAGATGATACCGTGTTGTTAGCTGAAAGCGAACAGGAGTTACAAGAACTAGTGAAGCAAGTGAACAGTATAAGTCATGAATATGGACTCGACATTAATATTGAGAAAACTAAAACTATGATAATTAGCAAAACAGACGATAAACCCACATTAAAGATAAGCGTAAATGGGAAAATCCTGGAACAAGTCAAGAGATACGTATATCTAGGTCATATAATAACAGAAGATGGCAGATGTGAAACAGAAATCAAGAAGAGAATAGGAATGGCCAAAGCTACATTCAACAACATGAAACATATACTGACATCCAAACAGTTATCTCATAAATTAAAACTGAGAATCATAAAGTGTTATATATATTCTGCATTTCTGTATGGTGCAGAAACATGGACGATGAATAAGCATTTGGAGGAAAGAATTGAGGCTCTTGAAATGTGGATATATAGAAGAATGGGGCGTATCTCATGGAAAGAGATGAAAACAAATAAGGAGGTCCTAGAAAATCTAGGCATGAAAAGAGAACTAATGAGAGAGGTCAAAGTTCGGCAGCTAAAATACTTTGGCCACATAAAAAGGCATAACACCTTGCAGAAGACCATAACAGAAGGGAGAGTTGAAGGCAAACGTGCAAGGGGAAGACAGCGCTATAAGTGGGAAGATAACATCAAGAGATGGACGGGAAAGAGTCTATCAGAGTGTACCACCAAGACAAGAGACAGAAGACGTTGGAGATCCATTACAGCCAACCTTCGTTGTGGAGATGGCAACTGATGATGATGATGCCAGATCATACAAATGATCATGTCTCTAGAAATTCTGGTTCACACTCATTCCAATGTTGCTCCCTGTGGAGCAATGAGGACATCAGTGCAAGCAGGAATCTTACATCCATGCAATCATGTGCTCTTGCAGTGGTAGTTTTCTGAAGCAATTTGTTTCACATGATGAGATTGCCAGCTCCATGCACAACTTCATATTAGTTGCCTCTTATGACACACCTGAGGAAGCAGTAATCTTTCTTTGTCTCCTCAGAGACCCCAAGGACCTGTTTTAATACTTCTTCTGTTGACTTCTTTCCACAGCATGCGCCTATAACTTACAGTACTTTCTGGCTCTTCGATCTTTTCCCATTATTTTAAACATAACATATGACAGAATTTTATTTATATTTCTAATGCAGTTATAACTTGCTAGTACAACCCAACTGTGTAATTTCAACTCCCCTGGAACATAAGTTCCTCTTCTTCGATTTTCAACCCCTGTGGAAACTTTGGTCTCTTTTTCTTTGATTTTCAACGGGCAAGGTACACTGGTCTCATCTAATTATATCAGCTCTTCTTGGAACATAGGCCTCAACTTCTGTGATATTCAATTCCCTTAGAACATAGGCCTCATCTTCTTTGATTCTCAACTCCCTTAGAACATAGGCCTTGCCTTCTTTGATTTTTAACTCCCTTGGAATATAGGCCTCTTCTCCTGTGACTTACAATTACCCATGGAACATTGGGCCTCTTTCTCTGTGACTTTTAAATCCCTTGAAAAATAGTCCTCTTTGAACATTAGGTTTTCAACCAGTTATCTCCACATCCTTCTCACTCAAAGAAAATTTTCTTCCAAGTCTTCTTTATCTTTCTAATGTATCATCTCCATTTCTGTACTTCAAATGTTTCCCTCTAATTCTTCTACACTCAGGATTAAAGAGCAACGGCCTCTTTGTTATGCAGATGCTAGTAAGTGACTTCCTTATTGTTTGTCAATGTTCGCCGCTCCAAAGTCTTTTCCAAACCCCACTTATTTTTTCCCCCCAACAAATTCACATTTGTGATCACATGACAACACTGTAAGCCTTCTATTCTGCGCAAGTAACATGTATGAATTTTTGTAATTTCTTTGTCATCATGCAGTTGTGTAGATAACTGATACCCACCCCCCCCCCCCCCCCCCCCCCCACCCCCCAACCCCCCCCCCCGACTCAATAACCCAGGACCCTTTTCCCTATACAAATACCTCTAGGGTCCCCCCACATGGGGGTCTGCAAAGCCCTTGTCTAAGCCAAAAATGTATACTTTTCATGTGTAATTCAACCGATTTTCACATAAGTCCCACAGGCAAGTAAAATATTTCATGCTTTCTGTATTCTTATTTTCATATCAGTGTTGGCTGCTCTAACTTTATCCAAAAACTATACCAGAGTACAACAATCCCAGAGCAAAACTGTCATTATATGGAGAATTCATAAATGAGCACCGAGTCTTTATTTCCCCAGATCTTTATTAATGTAGTTTACGTATTCTATCCAAAACACAATGACAATGTACGCATTTCCAATTCAGTCCCCTTAAACAAAACTCATATATTATGCCTGTTTTGTACTATACGAAGACGCAGCAATAGAGACCGCAGTCAGCGACTCATAGCTTGACTGCCTGCGTCAGGACCAGCGAACCAGAGCTGGTCAAGACCGCACTCCACCTCCACGTGGTGGTCCTGGAAACAGTCTGCAGCTGTGCAGTCTGGCTGAGCGAGTGTGGATCGAAATGGGAAGGCAAACTCGGTCCTAAAAAAATGCCGTGCAGAAGTCGGATGTGTCGACCGAAAGGTGCAGATATCACAGCTTAGGCGTAAACAGACACAACGCAACCACCGTCCTTTTCAGGACGAACGAAGAAGAAGAAGAAGAAGTACTATACATTTTTCATACTTACTGGCTGTAATTTAAAACGTCGCATGAATGGTAAAAACTGGAAGATTATGCCTGGTGCACAAGCAACAAAATACACGAACTAAATTGGAAAAAACATAGAAAAGAAATAAATATGTGAACTGCTGTAAACATATGAAACTGTTATAGCACACTGCACAGCATTTTAATCCTATTTGGCAGTCATGATCAAGTAACACACTGTAAAATGGATATGAATAATTTAAACATCATCATCTTTTGCACTCATTACGGAGCATGGAGCCACCACTGTAGCTTGTCCCCTAGCAGAAAGCCTGCACCAAGCATTCACATTCTCCTGCGGTGGTGGTTTCTATGGTAATTTGTTTTACGTGATAAAGTTGCCAGCTCCATGAATGACCTCATATTAATCGCCTTGCACAACATGAATGAGGGTGAAGTAGTATTATTATTTCTTTGTCTCTTCAGAGACCCCTGGCAAATATACAGAGCAATAATATAAATTAGGGTGTGGTAAAAGTTTGAATACATAAACAATTTAATATACTGGTATTTATTTAATATATGTACTTTCTTCAGATTAAATAGTATTTGCTACAGGTCATAAACTAATTTTTTTAAATGGTTAGAGATAGTTCTCATGTAAAAGGTAAAGGATCCTGTTACACGCCCATTGAGGCATATTGGGAATATGGTGTTAGGCCCATATTTTCTTGACCATCGGCACACAAGGGGTGATGTGGTCAGCATCACGCTGGCCGCCTTAACCTTCCCAGAGTTGCTCTGGTACCCAATTAGTGAGGCTGGGTCAACCGCGTGGGCCGTTTGCGGTCTAAAAAAATCCCACCTCAACTGGGGATCGAACCATGGACCACAGAGCTAGAAAGCCAGTGCACTAACCACTGTGCTACCACAGCTCCTAGTTCTGATGTACGGAAGGGATGTTGTGTAGCAATAGTCAGCTGCCAACGATTTCAATGCAAAATACCCAAACGTGGCCACATTTTATCATATTATTGTTGGTAAACTGCTTGAGCAGCCCAGAACAATATATCAGAGGCCATCAAGTCTGAACGGAACAACATCCGCATCAATATAATAAGAAGTGATCAAACATCAAGCCTTCATCGCTCCACAATGTGTCTACAGGAAGGTGCCCAATTTGAACATTTATTGTAATAAAAAAAATAAACTGCCTGTGTATCCAAACTTTTGCCACATCCTGTATACACACACACAACATTAATCTTCTTTTTTCATGCTCAAATGTGACATCATGCCATATATAAGAAATAGAGGTAAGTGGAAGAATATGATTTTTTTATTTATTTTAACTCTACCACTTGTGTGTGTGTGTGTGTGTGCGAGGTGGGGGGGCTGGATTACTTATATTTATACCAGCTAGACATGCAGACGCTGGAGCTGGGTTGGTCATGTCCTCAGAAGAGACCCTGATGCCATCACAAGAACAGCTATGTTTTGGACCCCTGAAGGAAAGCGAAAGAGAGGCCGACCAAAAACAACTTGGCGGAGGACTGTTTAGGCTGAGATGCAAAGAATGAACCAGAGTTGGGGCACTGTACGAAGGATGGCCACCGACCTTGCAAAGTGGAATCAATTTGTTGTTGCCCTACAAGACGCCACTAGGCGTGATGGCCACTGACTGCTTTGACGGTCGGTGGTTAAGGATCGAAGAAGAAAGAAGAAGACATGCATGACTGCTGGGAAAAAAAAACAATTTGTGAACAGCTGTAAACACAGTACTGTACAATGTTTTATCATACAACACTGCATTCTGTTGCTACATGCCTGTCGTGATCAGGTGACATACAGAACAATGGATTTGAAAAATATATTTATATGCCATCATTAATCTTCTTTTCTCATTCTCAAATGTGACATTTATGTCATGTTTTCAATAAAAGTGGGGATAAGTAAAGTACCTTTCTGTGTGTGTTTGTCACCAACAGCTGACGCTCAGTGACAGTGGATCGAAGTCAAGTCTGTGTGTGTTATTCCACCTAGCCATGACTTGCTGTACAAAAACGTTCTCTCACAATATAAAAACATCCTGAACCTTTGCTGACCTACACAGAACTATAATAAGGTAGGGGCAGCCACCAAGAGTGCCAAAAGTAAAGGGGTACAGGGAGGGCTGGCCTTAGGACAGGGCGACAGCTCTGGGCACTGGAGCAGAGCAGGGCAAGAAAAAAGTATGTTTTCATCGAAGAGCTTGAAGTTTCTTCAGTTGTGACACAATTTGCCCAGGCAAAGGCACACAATGTAAATCTTTTACAAGAAAACACAAAAATCAAAGCATGACATACTGTTAATATAAATTTTTAGTTGTTACCATGTTTTTTTATGCTTTGCAAGTAATACCTGTCAAAAACTGGATGTGCTAATGTATTCACAAATCTTACATAATTTTCCAATAGGCCTCTTTTTAAAAACTTCATCAGGTCACTCTATGATGAAAAAATGTTTATTAAGTGTGCCTTGTAGGACGTGTAGACATCTTGGTTGCATGAGTTTTTCGGAGCAGTGTGAGAGTGTTTGAAACAAAAAAATGACAAAGGCCACTGGTGTAAGTTTTGTGTTTAGCAGGCTGCATCCCTACAACAACAACAAAAAACTGAGGGCATAATTATGAGATATTTCTTCTTCTTCTTCCATCCTTAGCCACCAACCGGCAAAGCAGTGTGTGGCCAGTACGCCTAGTGGCGTCTTAGGGCAACAACAAATTGATCAATCTATTGCTGTTTCCACCACGCCTAGTGGCGTCTTTGTGGAACAAAAACAGACCAAACAATCTATCATTGTTTCCGTAATCAGATTGGTTGGCAAGCAGGTGATCAGCCCACTGTGCGAAGTTTTTACGGGATGGGGTAAACAGCCCCATGCCCAACCCTCCTTAGTCGCTTTTTACGACATGCGTTGTAGGGTGCAGTGTTACTATTGTTACGGTATATGATATTAACGCCGTCTGCTAAAGGTTACCAGACGTGCAATTGTAAAGGTTAAGACATTTAATATATTGCGATAGATGTTTCAATTACTGAACGCTTCATACACGATCGATTATGACGTGTATAGCGTTGTTTAGGACACAGTCGGTAACTAAGAAACGTGACCCTTTGTTACTTGACCGCCAAGCTGAATAGCTGCGTTTTTCTAACCTTCCAGTTCAATGGCATGATATAGCCATTTATATGTGTATTTTTGATGGACCAGGGTCAGTCCTAGAACTCAATATGAGAGGGAAATATATGGAGGTTAGTATTTAACTAGAATTCTCAGAAGGAGAAGAATAATCGTCAAATTCGTATGAATATATTCAGACTCGCAGTCTCACTGTCGGCAGGTAGCCATGTCTATCTGCTCGTGCATATAGCTGTGACGTTCTGACGACAATACTGCATTGTATCCTCATAACGGACATTGACACATAACCAGCAGTCTACGTTGTTGATTAATTTATGCATTACTTATATGGACTTACGCTCTACCCCTATTGGAATTGATCATCATGTATGTATCACTGTGAATAAATGTATGGACTCAATGAACCGACTTATCACGTCAATGGAATTACAAGTTCAATATAATTGCAACTTTCAAATGTTTGCCCACACGTTTTTCTACCCCACCCCGCATTCGCGTAAAGCAACACCAATTGACACGATGAAAATCTTGAATGAAACCATATAAGAACTCAACTAACATGGCCAGAATTTATAACCACTTTATTGACATTATATGGAACATTGTTGTCAAATTGAATGTTCCAGAACAACAGAGAAGATCGCCTTCAACAGATATCATAACTATTTATGATATAGTATTATTTAGATACAATATTGTTACAAAATATTGTCTATTAGTTGAACTTAGACATTAAGTTCAGTACTATTGTGATTACTTATATTGAATATTTCTAAGTTGAGTAAGTATAATAATTACTCTGAAGCTACTATTGACTATTTTAATCAGTAATTATCAATAATTACTTACAGATAAAAGTCAAAATGCTTACTATAGACCATTTCGTTAAAATTGGTCGGGAATATGGTTATAAATCTCAAGAACTTCGTCAGTTTGCTGAATCAGAACTGGAAAAATATGAAAGAAAAGAAGCAGAAAAAAAAGCTGCATTAAAGAAAGAGGAAGAGGAACAAAAGGCTGCATTAAAGAAAGAGGAAGCAGATTACGATAGAGGATGAAGCAAATTGAGATGAAGGAAAATTGACAAGGAAAATAGAGAGAGAGATTGCTCAACGTGAAAGAGAAGAGCAAAGAACAATCGCCAGACAGGAAGAAGAGAATAAATTGAAACGAGAGGAAATTATTTTACAACAAGAAATGGAATTGGCGCGTATTAAATTGGAGACAGCAAGATTACAAGCACAAAGTGCTGATGCAAACCAGAATAATAACGCACAAAATGGATCATCATCCAGCCAACCTAAACATTTCTACAACTTTAAATTACCCACTCTCAACTTGAACGTGGACGACCTTTCATCGTTCCTGTCACGTTTTGAACAGACTTGCAAAACAAACCATTTGCCTGAAGAGTCATGGGTACTCAAGTTAAATGAATTCTTGGTTGGAGAACCACTGACAGCTTCTCAAAATGCTGACCCATCAATAGCTAATAACTACGGTGCTATTAAGTCCTTGCTTTTACGGAGGTTTCACCTGGACGAGGAACACTGTAGGTTGAAATTTAAGGGAATTTTACCTGAATCTCCAAAAGATTTTGCAGGATTCATTGCGAATATACGCAATACATTTAATAGATGGGTTGAACTGGCAGAAGTCAACAAATCATACGACAAATTAGTTGATTTACTACTACGGGATAAGGTATTATCTTCGGTTAGCCAGCCATTTTTTGCATATTTGCAGGAGCGTAAACCAGGTACCATGGACGAGTTAGAAAAAATTTCTTTAAACTACTGTTCGGCACCCCCGAATGCAACCATTTCTAACTCCTCATTAAGAGAACCTCTACCTGTGGCGTCTAATATGGCCTACAATCACAATAACAAACAAAGACATCACAGTGTAGACAGAAGCAGGTTCCAAAGAAATCACAATGTTAACTTTCAGAAGGGACATAATAATGATTTCAACAATAAAAATGAGTTCAACAGAGGTAGATCACGAGATAGAAATTATTCACCTCAAACAAACTACCACAATGGTCAACATAACACTAATTATAATCGATCACATACTCCCAATAATAATAATAACTGGAATGGTAATAATCATGGCTCGAGACATCGAGATAATAGTTACTATAGAGGACAACGAGATAATTCTAACAATTATACTCGGAATCGATCTCATTCTCGGGGATCATCTCATTACAACCATAATACAAGGGCGGCAGTTACAAATAATACTACCCCTATAGCTCAGGTCCCACTTGACAATAATACAACACAGTCTTCTGCTGCATGTTTTGCTATTAATTATAATGTGGCAAATAGTTGCCAGCAATGCAATCTTATTTTTCAGAAGGCGAAAGAAACAGTGCTTAACTGCGGACATATTATACCACAGGTAGGTCTTGCAGTCAACGATGGAACAGGCCTATTAATTTTTAACAGAGGATTAGTTAATGGATCCGTCGTCTCAGTGTTGAGGGATTCGGGATCCACAACGATTGGTGTACGACAGTCGCTGGTACATCCTAGCTGTGCAACGGGGGAATATGTCCGTTGCATGACTTTTGGTGGAACAATAGAGTTCTACCCCACAGCTATTATTCATGTTAACACACCTTTCTTCACAGGGAACGTAAAAGTATGTATGCTAAAAAAGCCTATAGCTGATTTGATGGTCGGTCGTATACACGGCAGTAAAGATTGTACTCCAGATGAGATTATAGAATGGGAGAAACATAACCTATGCACTGGAAACGCCGTGACGACTAGAGCGCAGACTCAACTCATGGAGAAAGTTGATGATAATAAAATGGATGCAGACAACCAAGAGGAATTTGTAGTCAATTCACCTATTGACAGGGAAACATTTGCAACCAAACAAAAAGAGGATAAATCTTTAAAAAATTTTTTTAAGTTGGTTGATAAAGTTGACAATCTATCCTCAGGTAATAATAACAAACATTGTTTTGTTATTAAAAATGACATATTGATTAGATGTTTTAATGACATAATAATAATAATAATAATAATAATAGCCCCTTCAGTCATAACTGACTATGGGAATGCGCCCCTGAGGTGACAGCCCTCAGCTGCTTATTTTCCTGGTGCTCCTTTCGACGTTTTCTCCTCACCTCTGCTTCTTGTGTGAGCCTCTCTTCGCCCAATCTGAGGTGGTGCCGTAAATAGCATCGCCACTTTGTGCGATCGGCAGATTCATCCTCCCATGTTGCTGGATCCATGTCCAGTGCCCTCATATCTCTCTTGCACACATCTTTGAACCTCAGCTGTGGTCGCCCAACTGTTCTCTTGCCATCTGCTAATTGTCCGTAGAAGATATCTTTTGGGATGCGACCATCTTCCATGCGGCGAACATGGCCAAGCCAGCGAAGTCTGCGCTGTCTAAGAAGCGTATACATACTTTGAAGGCCAGCACGTGACAACACCTCGACATTTGTCACTTTATCTTTCCACGAGATGCCGAGGATGCGGCGTAGACACCGCAAATGGAAGGCAAATCACAAATGAAACAACAAGTTATGGTCCCGTATACTTTTAGACGGTACATTCTTCAACATGCACATGACTCACATTGTGCTGGACATATGGGATATACTCGAACACGATCTCGAGTACTGTCTTCATTCTTTTGGCCAGGGGTGTCAAGAGATATTTCGCAGTATGTACGTTCCTGTACTACATGCCAAGAAGTGAAAGCACGTGGAGCTTTTCACACGGCGCCTATTCAGGCTTGCGATATCTCGGTAAGACCTTTTGACAAGATGGCAATAGACATTATTGGTCCATTGCTACCATCGGCCAGAGGACATAGATTCGTCCTTACGTGCATTGATTTGTGCACACGATGGCCAGAAGCTATCCCATTAAAGACCACCACTACCACAGATGTAGCTGATGCACTACATCTCATCTTTTCTAGAATAGGGTTTCCTAGAAAACTTTTATCAGACCATGGGTCACAGTTTATATCTGACACCATGAAGGAAGTCATGAAAACTTGGGACATTGATAGGAATTTAAGTAGTATTTATCATCCGATGAGTAATGGTGCGGTTGAAAGACTTAACCGTACACTTAAACAACTACTACATAAGGTTACTGCTAAGCACCCTCATGACTGGGACAGAGCACTCCCAGCTGTTCTATTTGCTTATCGGGAGGTACCGCATGAACAAACTGGCTTCTCTCCCTTTGAATTAGTTTTTGGTGCTCCCCCAAGAGGTCCTATGGGACTAATAAAAAACTTATTAATTGACGAGGAGATGACTCAGGACACTCAGTCATCTTACGAATATGTGATTAATCTTCGGAAGAACATTATTGAGTCTTGCCAGTTGGCAACAGCTTCTTCTGAGGCTGCAAAAGCTAAGGCTCGATCTCTACAAAATAGGTCTCGACGATTACGCCAATTATTCCCAGGCGACGAGGCTTATGTGTTACTTCCTCACAATAACAATAAATTATTGATATCTTGGAATGGTCCTTACAAAGTCATTGATAAAATTTCCGACGTTGATTACGTCTTAGATATCAAGGGACACAAAAAGATATTTCATATTAACATGCTCAAGCAATTTCATACACGTCCTGAACACTTACAGTCAATTTTTCATGAACTAGATGACAACACAGTATCCACTTGTCATTATTCTAACTTATCTGTCATCCAGGAAGAAGAATCTTCTTTTCCTGAGGTACAGTTACCGTTACCTGTACCAGTAGTTCAACCTACTGAATCTTGGCGGGATGTAACCATCTCTTCAACGGTTACACCGCAACAGCGTCTACAGATTGCTAATCTATTACAATCTTATCCAGATGTGTTGACCGACGTCCCGGGTCGCACATCGGCTATCAGTCATGACATTACTCTCAATGATGATACACCTATTCGTGTACATCCCTATTCTGTTCCTTTACATTTCCTTGCTAAAACTACTAAGGAACTTGAACAGATGTTGTCTCTGGGAATCATTGAGACTAGTAATTCGCCATTCTCTTCTCCATTAGTGATTGTCCGGAAGAAGGACAATAACATCAGACTATGTGTTGATTATAGAAAATTAAATGCTAAGACTATAGTTGACAGCGAACCACATCCACTTATTGACGACTTACTGCCACGTCTATCCAACGCAACTATATTTAGTAAGATAGACTTAACTAAAGGTTATTGGCAGATACCACTGACCGAAAAGGCTAAGTACTACACCGCATTTTCCACTCCACAAGGTCTATACCAGTGGAATGTGATGCCTTTTGGGCTTGTTAATGCGCCAGCTACCTTCATTCGCCTGATGCGACAAATTTTATCAGGTAGACCAGACGTTATTACATATATTGACGACATATGCTTGTTTAGTTCGTCGTTTGAGGAACATGTTTCGGGACTTAGATATGTTTTTGACACTCTAAGGAAATTATCATCTAACTGCTAAACCTACAAAGGTGCAAATCGCGTGTAATGAGATAACCTTTTTGGGACATATCATTGGATCGGGATATATCCGAACGTTACCTAGTACAGTCTCCAAAATTCTAAACATAGCAGTTCCTCAGACGAAGAAACAGGTCAGGAGTTTGTTAGGACTTGTTCAATATTACAGTAGATTCATACCAAACTTGTCATCCATCACGGCTGTATTGTCTTCATTGTTAAAAAAAGATATGCCGGTGAAGGTGACATGGACTGGTACATGCAATGAAACTTTCAACAAAATTATAAATTTGTTCTCGCGTGAACCAATTTTAAGACTTCCCGATGCTTCCAAAAGATTTTTCTTACGAACAGATGCTAGTAACTACGGCATTGGTGCATGCCTGCTCCAGAACCATGATGGCATTCTACATCCTACGTTATACATTTCAAGAAAGCTGAAGCCGGCAGAAACAAAGTATTCAACAGTCGACAAGGAACTTTTATCTGTGATCTGGGCAATAACCAAACTTGAAAAGTTCTTGCTTGGTGCTCCCTTCACCATACAGACGGACCAACGTGCTGTAGCATCCTTGCGTCGATCGAATCATAAAAGCCAGAAACTCGCCAGATATTCAATCATCCTACAGCCATTCGAGTTCTCCATTGAACACATACCTGGCACTGAAAATTGTGTGGCAGATGCATTGTCACGTAATCCTATTGACGACGAATAATCAACATTGACACTCTTAAACTATTTCAATCAGCACTACATTGGATTGAACGAAGTATCAACTATAAAGGAACTAACCTTGCCTTCAATTTAAACTTTATATACACTATATGCATCACAGAATTGAACTACAAGACAATCAAGGTATATATACTGACATTCGAACTTCGTCTAATGTCCATACACGATATACGAATATCATTGATCAATCATGGAACAATATCTGACGACAAGTCGAACTTATTATCCTAGGTGCACTTAATTCTTGGATGCTGGGATAAATGACATTTCTTTCCAACGTAAACGTTTGAACATTTTTGCCTAAAAGAATTCATCAGGATCAAGACTACGGATGGATCATCATATCCTATACTAATTAATTAGTTAACTTAACTTCTTAATTGAATTATTATCAATAAAATGAAATGTGAGAAAAAAAAAATGAAATGAAAGAACAAAAAAGAGAACGAAATACTAAAAGAAGAAATTATGAAAAGAGAAAATAAATCTCACACAAGTATTAGATTAATATTTTTTTACCTATACATTATTTAGTTAGTTAAATTAGATAGTTATTATTCACTAACACTTAACACACACAATTAAGTTAAAACTTATATTCGAATTTCTTTCTATTTCTTCTCACTTATTTTGTCTTTTTCTTCTCTCATAACATCGCGTTACATTAGAACCTTAATAATTTATCTCTTAGTTTAATTAATTAATTTAATTTTAATTAGTCAAATTAATTCCTATATGACATACTAATACGACAGACCTTACTTTAATTTAATTTTATCATTCACTATTAACATTGGACATTTATTTAGTTGATATAATAATATGTATAATATTGATATATAATGTGATTTATGTTAGATGACTATGACAAATAGTTAGTTGACATGACCGCAACACGGTTCTACTCAGAACATCGTCGGCCATATGTCACAATTGTGTTAAATTTTTTTGAAAAATTGTTAAGTCGGATAGATATTGAAAAAAAATCTATCGATTTTTTTTTTCCCCGGTGTACAGGGAATTGTTACGGTATATGATATTAACGCCGTCTGCTAAAGGTTACCAGACGTGCAATTGTAAAGGTTAAGACATTTAATATATTGCGATAGATGTTTCAATTACTGAACGCTTCATACACGATCGATTATGACGTGTATAGCGTTGTTTAGGACACAGTCGGTAACTAAGAAACGTGACCCTTTGTTACTTGACCGCCAAGCTGAATAGCTGCGTTTTTCTAACCTTCCAGTTCAATGGCATGATATAGCCATTTATATGTGTATTTTTGATGGACCAGGGTCAGTCCTAGAACTCAATATGAGAGGGAAATATATGGAGGTTAGTATTTAACTAGAATTCTCAGAAGGAGAAGAATAATCGTCAAATTCGTATGAATATATTCAGACTCGCAGTCTCACTGTCGGCAGGTAGCCATGTCTATCTGCTCGTGCATATAGCTGTGACGTTCTGACGACAATACTGCATTGTATCCTCATAACGGACATTGACACATAACCAGCAGTCTACGTTGTTGATTAATTTATGCATTACTTATATGGACTTACGCTCTACCCCTATTGGAATTGATCATCATGTATGTATCACTGTGAATAAATGTATGGACTCAATGAACCGACTTATCACGTCAATGGAATTACAAGTTCAATATAATTGCAACTTTCAAATGTTTGCCCACACGTTTTTCTACCCCACCCCGCATTCGCGTAAAGCAACACCAATTGACACGATGAAAATCTTGAATGAAACCATATAAGAACTCAACTAACATGGCCAGAATTTATAACCACTTTATTGACATTATATGGAACATTGTTGTCAAATTGAATGTTCCAGAACAACAGAGAAGATCGCCTTCAACAACTATTCTTTGCTCCCCTTTCGGGCCCCGGTAACACACGGGTGTATGAGATATTTAACCAGCACTTATTTACGAAATGTTATTTAGGGGTGCACAAGCATTGGTTTTTTTTTTGGTTAGGTAAGAAGAACTTAATGGCAGAATATGATGTACACCTGACCCTCCTTACCATCACTCTTAAAAATCGCAAAGAAAAAAATATTGCAACAAATAACACTGACATTTTTTAATACTACATTCAAGTTGTGAATAAATTTATTTTCTTCTTCTTCTTCTTCTTCTTCGTCCTGAAAAGGACGGTGGTTGCGTTGTGTCTGTTTTTGCCTAAGCTGTGATATCTGCACCTTTCAGTCGACACATCCGACTTCAGCACGGCATTTTTTAGGGACCGGGTTTGCCTTCCCATTGCGATCCGCACTCGCTCAGCCAGACTGCACTGCTGCAGACTGTTTCCAGGACCACCACGTGGAGGTGGAGTGTGGTCTTGACCAGCTCTGGTTCGCTGGTTGAATAAATTTATAACTTAAGATGGTTGAAATGACAAACAGTAGAACGTTATGTACGAGACCTTGCACCATCTTGAAAATCCCTAGGGCCACTTCTGCTTACTTCACATTACAGCATCCATGAATTCTTTTTTAAAGCTGTATCAGACACAAATCCTGTTGTTCTTCATTTCAACTGACGCAGCCTACACTATCTATTTTCGTTCATCCCATACGTTATCATTGTCTAACTGCAGTCGTACTCATTTTCTTGTTGTATACAATTTTACAACAATTAGGCAGTTGAAATGAACAATAATGGGACGTGTATCTGATTTTACCCAACATGTCTATTGATCCAGAGGCCAATTAAGTTTCCCACACTGATATAGCCTTAAATGAGAATTCAGAGTCACAGTAATAAGGGGTAAGGGTTAGGATTCCTTGGTATAATTGGCTGCCGGATGGGTAGACATTTGGGCAAATTCGGGCACACGACCTACTTTATTCAGTTCAATTAATTAAGCTATGCTGTTTAGGACTTGGAAGTCGTTCCCCCCCCCCCCCCCCCCCCCCCCCCACCCCCGCCCCCCCCATTTTCGCTAGGGCAATGACCTCACAGATAAGGGAAAAACTATAGGCTACCTAGGAGTAATGCATACATGATAAGTAGTACGGGTTACTGTAACCTGTATAAATTTTTCTCATTTTCAGATCTCCATGGCCGTACATACTTTGTACAGGTTTTCGCCTAATTATAAACCCTTTACAATTTGATTCTGCCAAAAACGCCCGCGCACAAAGTCTACAATCCAAAATTGAGAGTGGGAACACTGTTTAACGAGACCTGAGTATTTCCGGCACGAGAGAAGCTTCCATTTTCTGAAAGTGTTTTCTGAATCGATTCATATTTTGATTGTTCGCGATTATTTCTAAGTCATGGCTTTTCGGGCGGTGGAATCTTTGGTTTGGGAGCTGAGAGGTGACTTGTATTTGATCACTGGCCTAATTTAGGCTCCGACAATGATGAAAGTGAATCTAGGGAATGACTTAGGCCTAATAATATTGATGACAGATCAAATGTAGGTGGTAGTCAATACAGCATACTACTGTTAAAAATGTGTGACTTTTTAGGAAACCAGCGACCTAAATATACACTAGATCTAGTTAATTTGGTCACGTACTTGAGACATGATGGATTCACAGCAAAAATCATAGCGGAGATTATTAAAGAGCCTAAACTCATGGCTGACAGAGGGAACCTTCATGATGATCAGACTGCCTCTCGCTTAATGGTCCTATTATTACCAGTGTAAAGAATTGTACCAAATGTGCAAACAAGGAAAACACAGTACACAATGACTTAGGATTATCGCCTGTGGAAAAAATGCTCTTCTGATTTCTCAAAGAACGAAATGGTCGATGCATGGATCTTTCTCCTTTATAGGATTCTTTTTAAAATATTTTTTGTAGGCTACAGGTTTTTAGCATTTCTGTAGATATTTCCAGATTTTTCTGATGTTTTGTACAGGTTTTTCATCTCCAGGGTGTGGCATGTACGAAGTAATGGACTGACTGACGGATGGACTGGTAGACAGACTGGCTAACTGGGTAATGAACTGACTGATGGAATAATGGACAACTGATGGACTGACTGATGGTTTCACGGGCTGACTTACAAACTCGTAGACAAACTGACAGATTGACTGATGGCCTAATTTACTTATGTAGGCCTACTGATTGTCGGATTAAATGACTGACTATCTGACGGCCTACATTACTTATATAACTCTGCTCTTGAGTTACGGAAGGAAAATGTAGCAAGGAAGGGAACTGGTCACGCCACTTCTCAATGCTGGTCCTAGTATAGTCAGGTGCCTAACACTTCACTTCTGCTATGAGATTATCTTTCCCTTATCTCACGATGAGAAGGTTGAAGAAACTACAATTTATGGAATAAACAGACATCTACACGCACGATTTGGAACTTTTAATTACAATAATGGAACTTTTAATTACAATAGGCCTAATTGGACAAGGGATATCGCACATCGGCAATATTTTTCTTCATCAATTTATAATAATAATTTTCCATTTGATGGAACTATTTTTTGTTCATTTTGGTATGACTGCAACTAGATTATATTAATCACAAGAATTCAGCACTAACACCGTGATTGGGGTTATTAATTTATTTTCTGCAATTATTCCGTCGTAAAAATTTAGAAAACATGAAACACAATTTCCATACCTCATGAACAATAAGTGATCCCCATGTTGCAATCTGAAATTTTGTGTAGTTTGTGGTCATATAAATCCAAGCATTGGCAAATGGTTCTTTAATCGGATTTTCTGGTAAATAATTTAGAATCTGTTCCGACGAAAGCAGTGATGCCGTTACGTTTTCATCCATGGTTAGGCTATGTACTGTCACTGAAACAAGTGACACAAAAGATTACAAAAGCACCCCGCTAGACGGCTATTGTCAGTACAGCTGCCAAGGATCTCTTAAAAAGTGGAACGAAATGTAGTTTCAAAATTCATCTTACAGTGTTATTTAAGAAATCATTAATTTAGGCATCTAATTAATTTTGCAAATGTCATTAAAAGTAATCGTAACCTAATTTCTCTTGATTTTTATAAAAAATACTATAGATAAATTTAATATGCATTACACATATTTATAGTGCCTACTGGCAATAACATTCTCGGCTGAACCTCGCCACAGGGGCAATCCCAGTGACAAATAACACAATAAATTGAAGCCTCTGATTGGCTACTTCTCCATGGGCTGATTCTCCTTGCTCTAAATAGCTAATATTGCAGTGACGACTCTCACGTACTATGCGGGGTGACTGAAAGTTGGTCATAAACTAGATAACAGTCGAATGTTGTCCTTTGTGCACGCACGCATTGTCTTGCAACGCTGTGTTTCCGCCATACTGCAGTTTCAACAAATCTAAATATGCTGTGTGACGTTTTGGGTGAAGTGATAACTTGGGCCCCCTAGTGCAGTTAGAATCAGGCTACTTATCACAGGTCACGATCATCTCCCTTTTCGCTCCTTACGGAGTCACCACTCCAGATGGTCTGCTTTGTATCAATAATGTTGTTTACTTTCCAATGCCATGTTGATAAATTGTCCATGGATGCAGAATCAACCTGGCCTCCTATCTCTCTCTCCCCTTCTCTTATCAGTATTTTCCAGTAGTCAGCTCCCCGATGAGCAGTTTTTTGTTGATTGTTAATGTTGATTAGACAGCCGACAGGGTAGTATGGTGTTCCCTCCTCCAAATCTCTACACCTCACGGTAGAAGAGGGATGACTAAGTAGGTAAGTTATTGTTGATCAATATCGAATACTTAAACTATGGGCAAACCATTGGTGATCAGTCGCCCTCAGCAAGTGTAATTGTCCCTGTCGCGCGTTGGTTGTATATATGCCGGATGCATCCTCTCATACGCCAATCCCTACTAGTCTTGCATTTGATTCCAAAATGCAGCAATCTTAGCCTTCTTGATTCATCGATTACCGTGTCATTCTCTAATAGGTGATTATTAATTGGCCATATTATATTTCATCCTGGGGATAAGTGAGAGCAGATGGACAGGGGCAGGAAAAGTTAAAACAGCAACAGGAGAAACAGTACTTTACTCTGGAAGAGAGGATGGACAGCACAGTGAAGGCGTAGCCATTATTCTACAGAAAGGGATAGAAAGGACATTACTGGAATGGAAACCCATCAACAACAGACTGATACGATTGAGATTGAGAGAGAGATTCACCAACACTACAATAATACAATGCTACGCACCAACGAATGATAGCGATGAGGAGGTCAAGGATGAATTCTACCAACAACTGCAGAAAGAAATGGAAGACACACCTAGATATGATCTTGTTATAGTATATGGAGACATACACAATCGCGTAAGTTGGTTCACACACATTCACATATAATGACAAGAACATATGGGGGAAATGCCACGCTGCGGAACAGTCAAAAGAAAATGGGGATAAGTAATAAGTTTCTGTCAGAAGATTAACAACCTGGTCTCTTTGGAGGAAACAATTTTCCACACATTAAGGAAATTCCACACCCGTTAAATCGGAACAATCACCAAAATGGTCGGCGACAGGAAAACCCCAGATATTGATCCAAATCATGAACGATAAACGGTTGCACTGCGTAGACATGACATTTTCAAGATGTGAAGGTAAGAAGAGGTGCCGATGTGTGGATAGTGATCACACCATTTTTACAGTTGCCCAAAAAAACCTAAAAAGTGAAACTAAGAAGGGCTGGACCAACTGTAACCTACACAGTATAAGGTTTTTTGACCATCAGCCAAATTGATGGACCCCCTCCTTACCAAGAAAAGGCTTTTGCAGGCCCGACATTAAGAAACGATTATCAATTTGCCAAACAAAAGCCAGGCGAAACAGCATTGACTGGATGATATTAGTCAAGAATTTCAACCAAACCATCTTTACACTATTCAAAACAGATATTTTAAGGAAAAAAGATAATAAGCATAATCCTTTGCTGATTGGGATCTACCTGGAAAGGATAGAAGCAAGGAATATGTTTGATAAACACTCCAATGAAAACACTAAACACCTTAAAGATGAGAAAGGAAATGAAAAGAATGATAAACTAGCAAAGCAGCGACAGTCACCCACAAGGTTAAGCAAACACTTAGATAGCAGAACCTGTAAAGCCAGGCTGGAGGACAGGGAAGTTAAAACGACCAAACACCCGATGCCAAACAAAAGGAAATTTCAATCAGACGATCTTGCAAAAAAAGGCAGGACAAGCAAGGAGGCTCATACAATGTCTCATAGCAACTGAGGAATTAACCATGACACAAAAAGCACAGTTATACAAATAATTAAAAAACTCTAAATTTCATTCACCGTTGAGGAAAAAACACACAGGTTGCAAAAACAATATATCATTAGTATACGAGGCCTTGTAAGCAAGGACAAAATCATACCTTCTTCGACAGCAAGATTAGGGAGCCAGGGAAAACAAAATGGAAGAGCACTTTGAGAAAAACTTATAGTGTTTTTTTACCTGAACAGGACCAATGGATGTATAATAATTACCAGAGTAACACCAATTTGAATTGTTAATGAGGCTGCGCTGCAAGATACGTAGACTAGAATTGTTAAATTACAGACATTCACAGAAATAGAAGAAATCAATCTATAGCATCATCAATGCAGTTTTTCTAAAGAACGGTTAAACGCTTATACCCAGGAGGCAATTGTTATTTATCATTTTTTATGCAAGATAAGAATTGTTTACTTTCAAGACATGGACACCTGAGATCCTGCTTAGTTCCATGAACTATTATTAGAACTCACATCATTTGAATATTAGTGTTGGGGGTAACAAAACTTCAGGGTGCATGACAACTCCTTATCTATGAAGAGGAACAGAGGAACTATACTTGAGATAACTCACTTGCCCCAGAAAAATCGACTAAATCTTCACCCGACCCATCAAGCTCCAAAAAAGGGTGATCTTGCAAGACCTGCAATAACTTGGAAAAGGAATACTTATTCTCTCCTCGGTTACAAGCAAATATTATATCGCAAGCGTTAATGATACAGAGCGAATCTTTCCAATGGCCAGTAGACTACTAAACTGCAGGAAAAAAAGAACAAGCCAGGGTTTTAGAAGAAATGAAGATGTGTATAAGGACCATATATTCACTACTCAGGCAACAATTACATAGTGCTTGACTCAGAATGGCACAACGAACTGCTTTACATAAAATTTTCGGTGTTTGCTTTGAAAAAGGCTTTTTGACAGCACATTCAATAGGGATCAAGTTTATGGAAAAACTGTGGGGCTTCTATGGCATTTCCATTGATGCATGTGTTATAGAAAGATGTAAATCGATAAAATAGCCTCTATTTGCCAACTTTACGTGGTGGCTCGTTGGGCACGAGGCATCGCTAACAATTCGAGCCCCGTGTTACCGGAACTGAGAGTTATAACGACTGGGATGCCCACTTATTAAACCAATATATTATTTTAACTTAAGTTCATAGCGAAAATGCTCTGACAGGTGATGGCACATGAACAAAAAAGAGGGCAAGCTCACCAAGAGGAATAAGATGGACTCACACTTTTTCTACACATATTGATAGTAAGATCTTGGACATTGCAGGAGTTTGTCACTCTGCAACTGGCTGGCACATTCTCTTCTAAATCTGACAGGTTCTTTAATAATTAATTAATATATTATCTCTAATACTGTGTTGTCCTTTATTAATTTTGCCAGCTTCGGGTCGGTCGCTGATATAGTACATTTATTTTGTAAGTAACTAAAGAGGTTCATAGTAGAGGATTAAACACCCTACGTAAGAAGTTCCGACCAAAATTCGTCGAAAAGCTTCCACTTCGTGAAATATAAGTAAGGTATTAGATGAACTTTTGGGTTTAAAGTCTGTGTAATGGATTCGTCAATTGTAAACAGATAGTAACCACAAGTCGGATGGGGGAGACAAGTGACCATCAATACATCCAGACCCACAAAATGAAATAAGGCAAGGACAACACGCATTCTTCAGCCCATAAATAACATTGGAACCTGTCCTCCCAATACAGAAATCATAGCTCACAATATAAATTAAGATTATACCAGAGTTGCCGTGCGTTTCTGTGCTATTCTATCTATGGTGGGATCCTCAACTATTGATGGAGAGTCAACAGAGAACGGTTTTAGAAGTGCACATCTTAATGGCGGCAGAAGAATGGGATATCTTCACGTTGCATTCAACCAACAAATCTGATATTCTATTTATATCCGAAAGTCTTTTGGATAAACAGAATACCAAATCTACAACCACAAAGATTCGTACTAAAATTCAGTTAGATAATGCGGATCAGCTAATACTCACATATTAAGCTCGCGCACCAGACGCTCGGAAGATGGGACACTTTTCCTGGTCATGTAAATCCAGTACGAGTCACACGAATGCCTTATTATCTAAAGAACTGATAATGCTTTGGACCATGAAGGACCCCCAATCAGCTCTCACCATGCGAAAAGAAACACCCATTCACACAGAGACGACACAAAAACAACAAAATTGGCCGCGAGGACTGTGCGTGGCTGAGATGCAAATGAAATGAATCAAGAGTTGGGGCACCTGTACCGGAAGGAATGGCCACCGACCGTGAAAAAGTGGACTCATTTTGTTGTTGAACCTACAAGACCGCCACTAGGCGTGAGGCCAATGACTGACTTTGACGGTCTGGTGGTTAATTATCAGATGAAGGGATGAACATTTATTTCCGGATTATATATGGAAGTCACCACTCCACGTACAGGCAACATGCAATAATTTGGTTATTTATAAGAGCTGTCGGGACTTTATGTGATTTATTTATGCGCGCAGGACTCGAGCTGCGAGAGTTACAGAGAAAGGACAATGTCTAATTGTTTAACCTTTTCACACAACATGCTAAGAAAAAATTATCCGAATTTTTTGGCCCGGTAATCACCATCAACCCCAACCAAGATATGCTTATTCGAGAAAACCGGAAAAAAAATGAGGGACATCGCAACACCATTCATATTGGCCTCGGCAGAGCTGGAGCTGGCGTTGGCACCATGTCCTCAGAAGAGACCCCGGCGATGCACATAACCCTATAGCAGGCTAATGCTTATGGACCCCTGTATAGGAAAAAGATAGGTCCCTGAGGCCGACCAAAATACACAATACAAGAGCGGTGGGACTCTGTGGTGGATGAGCTACTACTTATGCAAAGAATGAAACACAGAGTCTGGGGCACTGTTACGTAGGCACCATGGACCGCAGAAACGCCCCGAGCAAAGCTGACGAATTCAATTTGTTACGTTGCCATAACATCGACTACACCCATCGTTTTGAGGGCCAATAAACTGCTTTTGGACGGTCGGGCCTAAGGACCAAAGAAGAAGAAGATGCAAGTATTATTATTTCCTTTCATCAATATTACATATGTTCCCCTGTCATGGGTGCTCATCGAAACTAGTTCGTCCACAATGGCTTTGGACGTGAATTTGACCTTGCCTGTTAATAAGTTATTATTGGTTCTTCACCTAGTTGTTTACCTCCTACATTTTAGTTGGTAAATACCCATAATTATATGTTTCTATAAAACTATACCACGAGTTTTAGGTTTTTATTTTCTAAAATAGCCAGTTTTTCTTAGTCTGCCAGCTCTATAGGAAATTTCACTCCATTGACTAGGAGTTGTTTTGCTCAGTAATTCGCTAGAACGGACTATACTCCGTTACTTTGGTTACAGGTGGTGTTGTGGGAGATAGGTTCCATTTTGTTAGTAACAGGATTTTTTGTAAATAATTGCTAAACGAGGGACTTTATATTGTTTTTGGGGGGCCGTGTTGTGGGTCATATACTTATAGTATTTTGAAGGTGCTTCTTCATATCATTGAACGGTATGCAGAGCATTGGTGGTGAGTCCTTTGATTCGGCTGAACAACACATAAAGGGGAAGTTTATTAGGATAATCTGTGAGGAAGCGGAATGCGTGGTTACAACGAAGTGCGACGCCCCAGTGGCAAATTTAGGCACAGGTCGGCTCCCGTGGACGTGTGACTGGGCTGGGTCTGGGGGTAGCGGGGGTACAGTGTGGGAACCGTGTGAAGTGGTTATGGGATTGTATTGGGTTGTTGGGGAAAGAAGAGGGTAGAGAGCGGTAAGGATGGGTGGGTTTCCTTTTCTCCGCCAGTAGTTGGTCTGGGACCACTGGAGGACAAGCGACTTTATTTCTCTCATCATTGTTCGGGGTTAGTTGAGCTATTCAACTCACTGTCTTCATCGATGTATTATTCGTTGTTGAGGGAGTAGGGAGTCTGGTTTGGGGAATTGGGGCGGGGGTCGGTTTAGGGAGGATATGGAGCGATGGAGGCGAGGTAGTGCCTATAAGTCTTGAGTGCTAAGTTGTTGTGCGTTTCACTTATTTTTCTGTTCTATCATCGTTTTTTTTCATACTCATCTTATCTGTTTACTTTTAATTAAAATCAGTCTGATGAAATTTCCCTCTGGTGTATATTTTCTTCTACAACAACTAGTGCCCGTTCTATTTTGTTCTCTGGTTTTATTGTTAAGTCCACCTTCCGTGCGGATCGTGTACATGTTATTTCCTTCACATCAAATTCTAGTCAAGTTTAAGAGGCTTACCTGCTTTTAGCATAACTATCACTTGTCGCAGACAGTTGATATGACATTGTTTGTCATAGTATTCTCTCACTTTGACAGTCCTTTTTCATTAATATGGGAGCGCCAGGTTTAGGCTGTCATTGGCGAAATCATACACCCTAGAGTTATTGCATTGCAGTGTGTTCTTTTGCACTACTTGGTATGTTTTATCACTAGTCACTATGGACATCTAATGTATTATACGTGTTGAACGTGGGGGTTGGGTTTCGGTGATCATACCATCGGATATTTAGATTGAATAAGGGACTCTTCCAGTGGATGTATGTTTGGTTCAATTTTAATTTTGTTATTTTTGGTGCTTTGTAGTTTGGTACTTTACTTTGGGCCCCTTTTGAGGCTAAAGTCGTGTATTAGTCGGACACAACCTTGCCCACAGCCAATGTATCTCACAGTCCCGTCTCCTGTTTGATTCGTATTAACATTGGTAGAGGACGAAAATAATAACTAGGACTCTTTGTACATGTAGTTTATATGGACTGAGTTGTAGGGATTGGCGGAGATGAGATTCGGGAGTGTCGGGGGATTGTGCTAAGGGTGCGGGGGATACCTAAGGGTGGCACAGGGTGTGTATATTGGTGACCAGGAGCTAGGTCGTACGTGAAGAGGGCGTATTTGGAGCTTGTTGTTGACCACGTTGAGAGAGTTGTTTTCGTATGTAATGAATAACAATGCTTCACACCGAGGACCGTTTCGGCCTGGAAACCATGTCGTAGCTGAGGGCCCTATGTGTAATGAAATCCGTTAGGACTTTCTCACCCCTACCTGATCGATCCATTTGAATGACATTACTTCATCTTGGTGTTTCTGTGTAGATTTCTGCTTGGTTTTGACTCAGCGAACGGTGTAGGTTGCGGTAATTACTGTTTTGGCTCGGGTTTTACCAGAGCTGGCTGGATAGATCCGTGAGGTCGAGGTGGGGACTGGCTGATGGCTGGAATATGTGGGGATACTCACAGGTGGGGGCAAGTCAGGTTACTAAGTTGGTTTTGAAGAGGGGGCAGAGTAGTGGTAAAGGGTATTTGCTAGTTAGGGGGTCCAGTCAGGCGTGTGAACGGCTGGGTGGATGAGACTCTTCCAGGTATTCGGAGGATTAGGGTGTGGCGTGCGCATAGAGTTCCATCTGGGAAGGTCGGGTTTAGAAGGGGGGATTTGGGCGCACCTGGGCAGGCCATCTACAATCGGATATTGATTAAAACAAGGTGTGGAGTTGCGTGTAGGAAGGGACTACGCGATTGGACCTGTAATATTCTGGATGCTTGTGATTGGGAGGCTATGTTCACATAGGAGGACTTTGGCTGATTCTGTCGTAGGAAGATCCAGGAGTATCTCTAGTTATTTGTATGTCACCATAACGATAACGCCTAAAAGTGCTTATCGTATCATATAGCGATTCGTCAAGATGGTAACGGTAACAAAGCCAAGAAAGCTAGGATTAACAGGGGGTGCGAGGTAGGTTGGGAGATGGAGTAGTATGCGGCAATCTCCCGTTGTAAGATTTGGAGGTAGAGGTCCGGTTGGTAGATATGAAACAATGGGAAACGCGGCGGACGGGTGGGAGAAGTTGGAGGAGGTGGAGGAGGCGAATTATGAGACGGTGTTACGATGGCACAGGATAGTTATCAGATGCCGCTTATGGTCCGGATGAGTATGGTAAACTTCACCTGTTCTCATCGGATTCTATATGCGACACGATCAACTGGGTGGATGTGGAGTGGAGTGAGGAATTGATGTAAAGTTTCAGAACGCTATTGCCCCCCACCCCCCCCCCCCCCCCCCCCCCCAATTCTGCCTTTCTGCTCCTTCCTCGCAAGGAGTACCTGGTAATCTAGGGCTCTCAACACGCGTACGGTTAATACGTCAATGGATCGCGCTCGCAGAAGTATGAGGATGATTAGTAGTTGGTAGTTTGTTGTTATCGGGAGGGAAGAAGATAGCTGGTACGAGGTGGGATGGTGGGATAGAGAGGAGACACCTGGAAAGGGGCAGTGGGGGTGTAGGGGGGTGGAAACGGGCAGGTGGAGAGATCGGGGGTCGTGATAGTAATGGGCTTGATTTTGAGGAAGGAAAGGTAGGTTGACGTAAATTATCCAAAGAGGTTTATTTACGGCAACAGTGTGCGTCTATAATTTGCAGATACGCCCTCGTGTTACACGTTCCTGAAATCAATGGCGTGGTTTTTGTTGCGGCTTATGGTTCATCGTTGAACAAATGATGTAATTCACGTAATAATTCGCGGTACTCATGGACCAAGTCTCTTATGGGTGTAAATCAAAGAGACTTGTAAATGGGGCTTGGAAAGGGAGGCAAGGCGGATGCTAAGAACTGAAATAAAGAGTAGGGAAATGGTGGCAGATGGTGTGGGGGAACGGATCGCTGGTTATTGTTGCGGTGGCGCAGATCATGGCATGACGGGGGTAGTTATGAAAATTATGGGTCCGGAGGTGGGCTTGCTTAAATTGTCGTAAGCCTTATTTATCCTTCTCTTTTTTTCCAATCTTCAATTTACCGGCCAAAGCATCGATAAGGTAGATCTAATTTAAACTTGCACTTTAGACATGTATTAATTAGCCTCTAACTAATAGTACGGGGTAATTCATACCTGGGAGAAATAGCGATCTGTGTCTAGGGCGCCACCTGGTATTTAGTTATTATGAGTATTTCTGGTTTCTGCATTCGCCGTTAGGTTTATTTTGAATTGCACGGTTATCTGTATGTGTCGTATGTTTTTGTGGGGCATTGTAGCATGTGAGAAGTGGGATGTCTTAAGAATTGCATGTGCGTGTGATGGGATTCAATGATAAGAGGTAAACCCAGGTGTACTGCTTTTTGCTGTGACGGCAATAACTTATGGGTGAGAGTCCTGATATAGCTGTTGCAACGCCTCGAATTCACCATGGGGCGTATTAATATACTTGGAAAGAGTAACGTATAAAATTGGGTGTTAGGACTAAATCGGTATTACATTCATCGTTTCTTTTGTTCACTGTCTTGTTTTTATGTTAAAGGCTTATTAGTTTGTTGACAAAGTGAAACACCGTTAAATACACTGTATATTTTTAGTTGTTATGCCTTCATATTATAGCTACTTTGATGCATTTTAAGGCAATTATAGTGCAAAACAATATCTCCTTGAATTATACACCACTACTTGTAGAGGTTTTCTATTTACTGTTAGGACAACTAAAGGTAAAACTAGGGAACTCGTGGGGGGGGGTGAGAGGAGAGTATCTAACGAGACTGCATTAGTATGGCAAATAGTACCGTACCTGTAATGATCGGAACTAGTAGCATTACGGCAAAAACAACCCACTTCTCCGTCATCGGTAAACACTGTCATTGGAGATGTCCGGGAACTCTTGGGATGGTCTTTCTGACTTTTTTTGAGTCATAAAATCTGGCCAAGTCATGCATAGGCGAAAAACAAGGATGAAGTACGATAAGAAGAAGAAGCAAGTAGATGTTCAGTTTTTTCATTGTTTCTTTGATGATCGGTTCTCGGTTATAGAGCGTCCGAGAAGAATATGCCAATGCAGGCCTACATCTCTGAGGGGGAAAAGGGAAATGGTGGGAGGTAGTTCCGAATTAACCGGGTCATAGGAAGGTCGCACCTGTTATAATACGGCTCCATTTGGTCACGGCCCGCGGCTCTGTCGGTGTGGGAGTGTGGTAAAAGGAGGAGGCGAGGAAGGGAACACCACTCCGGGAGTGGAGGAGGGGGGGGAGATGGGGGGGGAGTGTCTAAGTGTGGTTTTGAGAAAGTGTATATTATTTTAGCGCATTTAATCCCATTATTTTGTAGGGGAGTTTACACTATAAAACACAATAGAATTTACGTATAAAGATGTTTTTGTATGGTAAAATGTCATACTTGCCTACCGGCTATGTTTAACTTAGCATTTTAAAACTAAGACAATGCCCAATAAAAATGGCACATAATAAGCTTCCTTTGCACTCGCCTCAAAAAGGATATCACTGCCATCTCCTGTCGTCAGGAAAAATATCCCTTTCATCCTATGATGGGTTATACTACTTCTTCTTCTTCTTCTTCCGTCTTTAGCCAACGACCGGCAAAGCAGTCAGTGGCCATTACGCCTAGTGGCGTCTTAAGGGCAACAGCGAATAGATTTTCTTTGCCGTTGTTCCCATCACGCCCAATGGCGTCTTTAAGGCAACGACAAATCAATCCGTTTGTTGTTGTTTCCGTAATCAAAGTGACTGGCAAACGGGTGATCAGCCCGTTGGGGTTATACTACTTACTTAGTCGTTTTTCTTCTACCCTGTGGTGTAGAGAGAACGCCTTACTTGCCCTATCGGCGGTCTTCCTCCTGGCCTGGTTCCAATCTAGTCCTCGGTCCTTCAGAGATTGTCTAATGTTGTTCTTCCAGCGGACTCTGGGTCATCCTGGACTTCTGGATCCCCGGCTCTTGGTTTCCAATATTGTTCGCGGTAGCCGATCTTCTTCTATTCTGCATACATGGCCAAACCATCGTAGTTAGGACTGTTCTACTTGAGTCTGCAGAGGCTGGGTTTTGAGGCATTGTATCGTCTGGTTGTGGATCATGTCTCTTCTTGTTACTTCAACTACTTTCCTTAGATACCTCATTTCTGAGGTTTGGAGCTGGCTTTTGTGGGTTGTAGTCATTGCCCATGACTCACATCCATATGTTAAGACTGAGACGTAGGTGGAGCGGTATACAGTCATCTTCGTCCTCTTTCCAATCTCTGTTTTGCCGAGGAATCCTCGATTTATTGTCTGAAAAAGTCTCCCAGCTGCTGCTCTTCGGATAGCCAAATCTTCTTTGATGCCTCCCTTCCTGTCTATGATAACTCCGGGGTATTTAAAGTGGTTGACCTGCTCCAGGATCTGTTCTCCCAGCATAATATGATGCCTATTTCCTTCTCTTGAGATCACCATGGTTTTTGTTTTGGAGCTGCTGATTGTCACGAGTTGGAATTTAGTTAGAGTTAAGCCTTAGTGTAGGACAAGACCCTAGTATGAGAAAAGACTAAGATGATAGATTTTGTTGAGAAATGACAGTGAATGTAGTAAGGTGAGTCTATTGGCTCGAGGATGATAACCGAGATTAAATCTTCCTCGCCAAATCGTGACTTCAAGAATTGCTATAAACTCACCCCCCTCTGACTACCTTTAATAAACTAAAGGAGATAAGGTTAAACTAATACTACAGACACCACTATACAGACAACAGTTAAGGACTATATAGTGAAGAAGCTGATCCAGTGAACACGAATAAGTTTATTATGCAAATCAACATAAGTTCATAACACAGTAACAATAATGTATATCGTGCAAGGTTGCACTGACCTGGAAATAAAAGAATCAATTTAAATTCATAAGACACAACAAAAGACAAACACACCCACTCTCACTCATTCATTCACCCTGCTGGGGAAAAATCAGAATGATTAAATGGTTTCTTACTACCGTCTAATTTAGTGGGGCTTCAGCTGTCACCACCACTCTCTAATACACTACTATCTCTATTGTCAATGGCTGCTGACACTGCAAGAAGACTATCTGCACAGCTGCTAACTCTGTCAGCGATATACGCCACTAAGTCACACTCTGAACTGCTACTTAATAGACTTGTATAACTCTAAGGCTCAGAGGCTACCCTCTAAGAACAATATGAGACTCTACCGGTCCCTGATATATGTTCACTTTATCTCCCTCCTTCTCCTGCCTGGCTTCTCTCGTTTCGTTTCAGCAACCGGGAATGTTATCTCTCTCTCCTGGTTCTGACTTCTACTCTGATGACTTCTGAAAAACTATTGACTAGTTGCTAGACTTCACTGTAGAGGCTTCACTGTTGGCGAAAATTTGATCTTCACTTGCCCGGTTACCCCTCATTGGGTGTAGGGCCGTCGGTATTATGGGGCCCGAGGTTATAAACGACACACCAACCCGCTTGCTTGGGTTCGATGGGTGTATATGAGCTTAGAGCTCCGGGTTTTAAGAAAACCCTTTTCACTGAAGACTGCGTCGCTGTCTCGACCTGCTCTTCCTCACTCTCTCTCTCTCTCTCTCTCTCTCTCTCTCTCTCTGGGTCCAATGTATTCAGAGCCGATACCCACCACGGTACAAGCTCTTACGCCTCTGGCGTTTCCTCGACTTTTCTCTCCTTAGAAGACTGGCTACCTTTTCCAGCTGTCAGGAACAAGATTTATTGGCAACCCGCTCTACGGGCCGTGACCATAGCTGTGGACACAAGAAATGCCACTATGTATACAACAACAAAATACTCTCATAAAATAACTTACATATTAAAACATTTACAGTTGTTGCTTCAGTCCCACTCATATCTTAGCACAAACATGTAAACGCCCAAACGAAGACTGCTCCACTATTTCCCCTTCCTCTTGTGGACGACGATACATAAATATTTACTGACCCTGGGTCAACTACTCCCGACAACACACTGTCCAGTAAAAACCCAGACGCACTGATCAAATACTGATTATACACAGCTTGCTTCAGGCATTAAAACATTTCAACCTTGTAGGGGAACCCTCCTGTACTAGGCCTACTTAACTCTGTAAGGGGTCCCAAGACCATTATCTTGGTTACCCAAATACAATAAAATACACAACGTTTACTGCACACCCGTGATTAAAATTCACCAATACATTTATATATTACATCTCTATGCACAGAAATAAATGTATCTTTATAGACTATATTTTCTAAGACTCATTAAATCCCATTACCACAAAATTTAAATACTACTCTGCATACTATTTAATTTCACAACCACTTAAAGGCACCATAAACCCTTACACAACTACCCAACGTGGTCACACTGCACTTATTCTAACTTCACAAATAGAAAATTATTTAATTATCTCCTCTGCCCATCCCGAATTCATACTCAAATAAATCTCAGTAACCTCGTGATTAAATTACAAAATCCGTTCCCGTATTATATTTATATGTGACTATCGAAACAACTCTCAAAAAAAAAAAAAAAAAAAAAATACGCGTGCTTCCGAATAATCTGTAAATTAACATAATCACAGATGCGTGTATTTCTACAGACCTTCTATTAAATCTTAAAGAGCACCCATACTTAATATCTCTTTAATTCACTCATGGACACTGCTATCCTCGAAGAAATAATTGATGGCGTTACACGTTACATTAGTTACAAATAATTTACACTTGAACGGGCTAAGACTCTATCAGAGAACTAAACTTTAATTACCACGCTACTTTAATTACAGATATACCAATATTGCGTTTCTTCCGCTTCAGAAGCAGACAATATTACTTGGATGCACGGCCGGGAATTTCTGCAGACGAAGAGAGCCACTAATTGAGAAGCGCTTCTATATATCTTTATTTTAGCCACGCTGACCCCAGACTTACTTGAGACTTGGCGTCCCGTTACAACCAATAGAATTAGTGATAAATCTAAAAATATCCCTGCGCTCATCTAAAT
Organism: Oreohelix idahoensis; assembly: GCA_024509875.1. Lineage (NCBI taxonomy): Eukaryota > Metazoa > Mollusca > Gastropoda > Stylommatophora > Oreohelicidae > Oreohelix > Oreohelix idahoensis. Next base: position 70,147 of record JAMPIV010020827.1, on the reverse strand, counting down.
TTAGAACCTATGAGTAACCTGCTTACTTTAAACCGAGCGTCGATTCGGCTCCGTAATATTACTTAACAATGTCCGTTTCGTGAGTAGAATCAAATGTGATTCGCTCTAACGTAAGTTGGACGTTACCTGGGTAGTGGTCATCACCCTTCCCCCGATTTACTGGGTAGGGGTTAATTAAATCACGCCAAAGCTTACCACGATAAAATGACCGCGATAAATTTAAACAACGCAAAAATGGAATTACTAGATCGCGATTATCTAGAAAAAGGAAGACTGGTGCCTTTCAGAACTAACTACAGTAATCCCTATAGGAGAAAAAACCCCGCAATTACTTTACCTTACTTACTTAGTCGTTCCCCTTCTACCGTGAGGTGTAGAGGTTTGGAAGAGAGAGCGCCAGACTATCCTATCGGCTGTCTTCCTCCTGGCCTGGTTCCATTCTAGTCCTCGGTCCTTCAAAGATTGTCTAATGTTGTCCTCCCAGCGGACTCTAGGTCGTCCTGGGGGTCTGGATCCTTGGCTCTTTGTTTCCCATGCTTGTCGTGAGTAGTATAGTAGGCGCAAAACGGTTAGCATTGTGGTGGCACTGTGTGGTGTCACATGACTTTTATATAAGGAAATGTGGTGGTGCGGTGTGGTGGCGCATGCCTTTTTATATAAGGAAATGTGGTGGTGCATTGTGGTGGCGTGTGCCTTTTTATATAAGGAAATGTGGTGGCACATTGTGGTGGTGCGTGCCTTTTTATATAAGGAAATGTGGTGGCGCATTGTGGTGGCGCGTGCCTTTTTATATAAGGAAATGCAGTGGTGCATTGTGGTGGCGGGTCATGACTTTTTATATAGCAAAATACTCCGCTCAAGTATGGCGGGTGTGTAGGATGATGTGTTATGTGTTGTTTGTTACAATATTTATTTTACAAAACAGGTAGACAATATTTACATATATTACAACAGTTAGACATATATTACAAAACAGGTGTTACAATATTTAGTTATACATATATATTTAGACATATATTACAACAGTTAGACTATATATTTACATATATTACAACAGGTAGACTATATATATATATATATATATATATATATATATATATATATATATATATATATATATATATATATATATATATATATACATATACATACATATATACATATATTACAACAGTTAGACAATATTTAGACATCATAGATAACAAAGATTTTCTTAATTGTAATAAATATATTTAATTCTTTTAAAATAAGACGTATTGTCAAGCTAAAGCACAAGTCTCAGCCGCTTTGTAGGTTTCTTCTTCTTCGGTGGTAGATTAGAGACATCGGCCAGGTGGTTGTCTGTGGTGGGAGCTGACGTACAAGGGTTGGTGTTAGGAAACCAACTCGGTTCTGGGGATATTGGTTGATAACAACTGGAGTTGATGTAGTCGTCAAACGTGTTACTGGTACAAGTAGTAGGACTGGTATCTGTGTTTGGTGACTGTAGTCGGTCAAATTCGGCGAGGATTTCACCCTGTAAAGTCAACAAATGTTCAAACTCAGGGCGAGTTAACGTAATGCCGGTTTTGGTAGGAAACGTTAGATATGATTCACCAAAGTATTTTCGCACGTGTAGTAAAGGTTGGCCTCGGTAAACACTTACAGATGCGGCCTTCAGCCCGCTCTCCAAGGTACAAGCATTTCATCACTTCTTTTGATGTAGACCCAGTTGGTGGGAACAGTGGAAGTCATCTTCAATGCGTTGTGCTTGGGAGTGTCTGTCGTTATCACACCACCGCTTCAGTAAAGTATGAACGTGAGTGTCTTGGCCTTGGTATTCCAAGTGTCTATTTATATGAAGGAATACCAGTTTAATCTGGTTTTTGAAACGTATCCAGACCTGTGCTAGCCAGGGCTTGATTAGTCGAAAAACTATTCGATAGTTGACGCGTTGTCGATGTGACCAGACTTGCTGCGCGCTAGCCAGGGTTTGATTAGTCGAAAAACTAATCGATAGTTGACGCGTTGTCGATGTGAAAATTTGTGTGTGCTGGCATTGTAAGTGTATGACTCATGGACGTATTGGCGTGAGGAAATAACGACAGCAAAAATCCGATAAAAGGGCGGGCAAAGCCTTATAGAGGAAAATACACACCAAAAAAAAAAAGATAAATGTTATAGAGGAAAGTGTATGACTCATGGACGTATTGGCGTGAGGAAAAAATAACAGCAACAATCCGATAAAATGGCGGGCAAAGCCTTATAGAGGAAAAAAAAATGATAAATGTTATAGAGGAAGATGGTTAGATTCTTTTTGTGAACCATGTCTTTTGATGGTGTGTTTTAGTCTGGTTGATAATGTTGTCGACCCGCGCGGCGATGAATATACCGCAAAAGGGTTCTCCTTACGACGTCTATGGTTAGGTCGACGAGATGATCAAGCGTAGGAGGACGTCCTCTAGCTGCATATTTATGAGATCATCGAGAGTTGTTGTCAGGCAGGAATGGGCTTCCTGATTGGGCTGTTCATCCACACACCCCTCACAGTACATAGACCGGTTCTCACGGAGGTAAGTTAAGATGGAGGTGAGAATGGCCCGACGCGAAGGCATCTGTAAAAATGAAAAATAAAAAGGAGAAAGTTACTATAAAAATAGGTGTATATAGTGGGAGCCGCGCTAGCGTAGTGGTTACAACACCGCTCTGGCGACCGGGTGATTCAGGATCAAACCCGGGCGACGGCAATCGAGGATTTTTCGTCGACCGGGATTTGGACTGGATTAACTCGAGACCTGGCGAGGACATTTGAAGGAGTGTCGTCGACCAGGGACTGGCGGCTCCTGAGCCGACCCAGCTCTAATGGGTACCTCCGAAAACGGCGAGTATCTTCCTGAATGGCGAGGGACACTTGTCTCTGTACAAAAAAATAGGATACTCACGTAAAAATCAATGTCAGGTTAGACATCAAAAATAACCTGAGATTTCGCCTCGAATATTAGCGGGCGTACGGAAAAAAAGGTGTATATAGCTATAGATAAGCAGGACAGATGATGGACCCCAAGTATTCTTTTGCTGTAAAAATATGACAGGGAATTTCCGTTGTTGGGTGAATGTAATTACATATTGATGTATACGGGGTAGTTGTTTCTTAATTATTTTATTTTATATCACGACTAATAAAGATACTCAGGTCAATATCCATTTAGTGCTATGTAAATGACCCCGCACACAGCCGTAGTCTCCAACATAAAAAAAATAATGTCAAAGGCCAGGCTGGACAAGGTCAAATAGACAGTTTTATTGAACACAACCGTAGAGATATATGTCACAGGCAGATTAGATTATGGTGGCAACTAGACACGCCTTAGTGTTGCAGACTGCAACTGGAACAATGTCGAGACTATTTTCATCCGTTTTTAATAAAGTTCAAAAACACACGTGTTTTTACCCGCACTAGAAAGAAACGCGGTCGATCGTCGGCGTAAGACTTCGCACCAAGCTTTTCCCGACCCTGACGGTAATCTGGTTAGCATTATGTTCGACTTATTTGCTCGTATTGTGCTACAAATAGGTTGTTGTATACGAGTTGTCGTTACTCTTGTTAAATATTGTCTAATTCCTCTATCTTTATTTTATTCCTATCACCGATGACTTACAATTAGTATTTATGCTCTATCTATGTCTAAAGCTAAATTAACACAAGACAAGCTATTAATATTTTTTTAATATATAAATTTAAAATTATCTTTAGATAGCAACAGTTAAAAGCTGACTAGGTCTACTACTACGCTAGTACATTTGAATTAAATTTAAGTTTGTTCACGCGCGCGCTCACGCATGACATCTCCTATATCGGCTCCCGTGGCGGCGACATGTCAGAAAAAATGATCCTTTAAGTTATCGGGGACATGAACGTCGCACCCGATTAGGCAAAAACACGGCTCGTCTATAACAGATACTAGAATCTGTTGTAGTCCTGCTCGAAGGTTACAACGTGTAGGTAAATATCTACTAACCTGTTTTAATTTTGTTTGTCCTAATGTCAAATATTTCTTTGATTATGTCTTTAAATATTTCTGCAGTGGTCGAATATTTCTCACTGTCATATAGAAGTAAGCTGGTGATGCAGTCGGTTATATCGCAGCTTTGGTCGTCGGTGTGCGTTTCCCCAAACACACTGTATACAGGTTTTGAAGACCACCGTGTGACAACACATCACCATTTGTCACTTTATCTTTCCTTCTTTCTTGCTTAACATAGATTGTACAGGGCTAAATTTTTTAGAAAAAAAGTTGTGCCACCGCTGACCGGGTACAGAATACTTTATTATAGAACAACGTTTCTCAAACGGTTTAGTCTCAGGTCCCTTTGACCTCTTACAAATTATTGAGGACCCCAGAGAGCATTTGTATATAAGGGTTGTACCGTGAGGATATGAAAAGATCAAAGAAGGTGCTCGATTATAAGGAACATAGTTTTCACCTTGCTGACCCCCAAATAGGCTTTCCGCGTACCATATGTTGAGAATCACTGGGATGAGCCCGGCTACCAGGAAGTAAATGACATAGAGCCATAACAGGTTACACTACCCGCTGCTGTATATTTGAAAGACAAAGAAAAAATACAAAAAAAAACCGCTCACCGCTTCTGCGCGGATCCACCTTAGAACACGCTTTATGCCTGGATAATCGATAAGAAAGATTGTCTTGCCTGACAAGAAGCGCTCGTGTGTCGTGTTAGAACCCAGGTGGGACACGATAATTTACTATCGACCAGGCGATATCGCAGTCTTGATTGCAAGGCGCGTTGTCTTTTTGCGTTGTAATTAAGAAATAAATTTAAAAAAGAAAATAGAAATAAATATTGTACAGACCACACAAGTGTCAAATTTGCGCTATATATATATATATATATAGATATATATATATATATATATACATATATATATATATATATATATATATATATATATATATATATATATATATATATATATATATATATATATATATATATATATATATATATAGTCTGTTGTAGAAAACACCAACCGCGTTCTTACGTGCTCTCTGTCTGGATTTGTATGAAATGTGCGTGAAGAGCGATGTTTCCCAATGGCTGTGTCTCTACAGCGAATTGGAAATACTTTGTCATATAGGGCAGACAACTGGCTATTTCCGACCTGGCTAGCCCCGATATCACCGTCAGATAGCGGCTATCGTAGAAATATGACAAAGCTGCGATTGCTAAAACGCAATAGTTGTACTTTAGCAAGTTTTCATCGCATAGTGAAAGGTTACACATCGTTATTATTTGCTCCATCGTCACCTCTGTAAAAGGGACATTCGCCTCTACCCTAATAATGACGACTTAGATTTCTACCCACGTTAACATTGTCACCGGGTTCAATTTGAAGTCTATTGTTTTTAGTATCTGCCGTTCTAGACTGATAAGTTCATTCGCGGTACGCATGTCGCCATATAGCTCCAATAAATCGCGCACCCTAAAAACACCCCCTTCTTCAAACTTGCTGGCTATTAAGAGACATGTCAACCCGACAAACTGAAAGTTTTCCCTGTTTAGTTGTTCTTTACTCCCATAATGCTCTAAAAAAAGCGATAGTTAACTGAAATGTTTGTTTCTGACAGTTATAACTACTACAAACGGCTGATATCCATTCTGTCAAGATGAGTCTCCCCCTACAACTAATGTCTCCCGGTGTAAAAACAAATCAGGGTGTATCAGGTATTACTTGTAACATCTCTTTTAACTCAGCTAACGTAAAATCTATGTTAGGATATCCGACACTAAAGCTCGCCGTCATTTTAAAACTCACTTTTTTTCTTAAAGAAATATGTAAGCTCTATTTGTTTTCGTGAGTCAACTAGACGGATATACAAGGTATTTATATATATAGAGAGAGACACAACAGTATCTTGGTGATTCATATTCGGATCGATGTGGAGGGCACTGAGTCACAATCAAGCCTGACCTATATATCGAGAACCGCTTTTCTATAATAACCCAACCCCAATTAATGCCAGCTAACATTAGATAATTGCACGCGAATTAGATATTGCTGCTGGGGGAATTAATATCTATGTGAAATAGCGCGATCTCTTTATTTTTTTGTTTTTTTTTGTGTGTGAATGTCTCATTTTCACCGTTCGATCGTAAAACGCCATTAACTATTTTCTGACCTCACCAACACCTGAACCCAATTAAAGAAACTTCGTTTTTGTGACGAAAATGCTAAATTACATAATCGATTCCACTTTCCGACCATTGTAACAAGGCCGCGTGAAATTATCGATTTCGCCCGGGACAGCTTGTGCGCGTGCGCGCATGCGCAGTGCATCTGTGAGAGACAATTCTGTTTTGATATATGCTGAGAAATCCTGTAGACCGTGCATTCAAGCAACAGAACTCGACGAACAAAACCGTCTGAGACCAAGACCAGCCTTCTGAAAAACCAGCCACTGAAACCAGACCACGTCAAGCTCACAACCAAAAACGTATGTTGATTCTCTTTTATATCTCTGTATTTTGTGTTTTCATTTTCGCTAAGAATATTATAGAATGTAATTTGTTTAAAAAAGACACACTAAAACTAGCAGTCATTTAAGACGTAACCTCCTACGGAGTCTTATATCTCTATTCGTGTTTGTATTCTTTTATTTTTTCGGTATTCGTGTTTTGTGTTAAAAATAAATAAATATCTCTGTCGTTTCTCTAAACCAAAAAAAAAAAAAAAATCATCATCAGCTGTCATCTCCACAACGAAGGTTGGCTCTGTCTCTTGTCTTGGTGGTCTTCTGTCTTACAAAAATATTTATTTTGTCTGTTTTCGTTGAGTGTATTAAGACTCTGTGGAAAAATATATTTTTTTATCTGTGCGTGTGTGTGTTTTTGTTAGGGTGTTAAATCCTACCAATTCTTACATGGCATTTAAAAAAAAATGTGAATATGGTTGTTTTCGATAAGTTAAGAAAATATCCTAATCCGACTTATTTTTTATTGTATATGTCTGTTTTTCACTAGGAAAAGTCTTGGCTCTGAAAAATTTCCTTTGTTAAAAAAAAAAAACGTATCTTCTTATCACATAAGACATCATCATCATGTGACGTATTCTTTCCAGAACGTTGTCTCCATTACAGCTGCTCTGAACGCATCACGATTCTGGGCAAGTCGACCTGCATCAGCCAAAGACAAGTTCAGACTCTCTGTGATGTCCTGGGTCCACCGTCGTCTAGGTTGACCCCTTCCCCTTTTTCCAGGGACCATGCCTTCCATCACTGTTTTTTCCAGACTATTATGTCTTTTTATATGACCGAAAATTTTCAGCTTCCTTATTGCGATGGTATTTAGGAGCCAATGTTCCTGTACGTTTAGTGAGTGCAGTACTTCTCTGTTGGTCTTTTTTTCTGTCCAGGGTATTCTCAACATCCTTCTGTAGCATTTTATTTCGAATGATGTAGTCTTTTTTGCAACTGTTTTATTGAGTGTCCAAGTCTCGCAGCCGTATGTTGCTACTGGGAATATACATGCTCTGATCAGTTGTAACTTTGTTTCTTTGCTTGTGCCATAAGACAAACCATGGTAAAATTAAAAACCACCGCTTGGTTTTTTTTCCTTTGTTCGAGACAAAGCTGTCTACAAGCGTTGACTGTTGGTGAGTCATCGTGGGTTGCATCATCAAGTGTAATACTTTCTGACAAAAACATAATTACAAATCGTACGCGCCAAAACATAACTTTTTACCCGGGGAAAAAATAATTGGCTGGGTGTGGCGCAAAGACGGGTGGGTAGATCGATAAATTGATTTGGTTCCAAACCACTAAAAAGCAAGCGCACGGGCCGTTTCTGTACTCAGAAGCTGATACCACAAAGAAAAAAGTATAGTAACTGCAAAAGTTAATAAACACTATATTACATTAAAAATAAATAAATAATATAAAAAGTTAAAATAAAAAACGTTGCGTATATCTTCGTTATTTTAAAAAAGGCGTGCAGAGTTTATTTCTATCTCTGTCATACTTATTTAAAAAAAATACAGATATATATATATATATATATATATTTATATATATATATAAACTCGGATGTTTGTCTGTATGTTTGTCTATTTGTTTGTTTCTGTTCGTGTCTGTCTTTGTTTTTTATTTTCATTTTTCAGTATTTGTGTTTGTCTGTCTGTGTCTGTATCTGTTGTCGTTAGGAAGTTAATATACTGAAGCACATTAAAAACGCACCACCTGTATAATCCAGGAACAGAGTGTGAAATGTAAATATAAGTGTTTACAAGTTTACATATTTGGAATCTTTATTCAGTTTCCTATGAATCCATGCTGGTCATTAATTTGTACATTTGATTGTTATGAAATTCATTGCATTCTGTGTAGGCAAGGGAGAAAACCAAAAATGCAACCAATAAAAAAATTCATTCACACTATCCTCAGTATCTGGTATGTCCACCGTGTGCTTGCAAACAAGCTTGGCAGCGGCTCCGCATGGAACGCACAAGTCTCTGAAAGAAATTCCGGGGAATCAAGTCCCATTCACGTGTAAGAGCAGCTTCGAGCTGTTGCAGATTAGCTGGAGAACCTTGCCTATAGACTCTGCATCCAAGCTCGTCCCACAGATGTTCTATAGGGGACATGTCTGGTGATAGGGCAGGCCAATCAATCGTCACAATGTTCTGCTGCTGTAGATATTGCTGCGTAATGTCGCGGTGTGCGCACGTGCGTTATCCTGCTGGAGAAGCTGCAAGTCTGGATAATTTGTGAACGCAGGAGCAACCAATGCATCCAGAACCTCATCTCGATATGTCACAGCATTAACATTTCCACGGAAGACGTGAAGAGGCAAGCGATGGTGAAAACTGAATCCTCCCCAAATGTGAATACTGCCAACTCCAAATCGGTTGTGCTGACGAACACAGCAGTCTGCAAAGCGCTCTCCACACCGTCGCCAAATCCGCATACGTCCATCAACAAAGGGTATGTTGAATCTGCTCTCGTCTGTGAATAGGACAGCATTCCACTGCAGTCTAGTCCATCTGACATGTTGCTCTGCCCATTGCAGGCGCTGCTGACGATGTCTGTGAGTCACGTTTGGCCCATCATAAGGTCGTCTTGCAGTAAGGCCTGTATCTCTGAGTCGTCGTATGACTGTCATTCGAGAGACTTGCCCACGTCTACCCACTATTGCTCTTGCTGTTTGACTTGCCGGGAGAGAACGATTCCTTGGTGACTCAGCACAATATGACGATCTTGCGCAGGGGTAGTAACTCGGGGTTGGCCACTCCGAAGTCTATCTCGGGCACTGCCAGTGGTTCGGTAACGTTCATTGAGACGTACAATAGTGCTGTGGTGGCAATTCATCCTTCTGGCAATGGCCCGCGTGCTCATTCCGGTCTCCAACATACAAATGGCTCGTTGGCGGTCGCTTTCAGATAGTCGTGGCATTTCAAGCACATGTACTGGGTGTTTTGTCTCAACGGCCTTTTTATACCTAGTATACTGCCACAACGCGTACAAATTTTCAGGATCATAGCTGTTGGGAATCGTGTTGCACGTATAACTTTCATTGTTTTCATGTAGTCTGTACACAAACCCGTGGGTTGAATCATGCACTTTCCATTCCAGCAACCATTCGCTCTCTACCTCATGACAAACATGGGGAAAATCCATTCCCACACTTTTTCCCCCAGCTTCTCGGCATCAGTATATATAATAGTGGTGCGTTTTTAATGTGCTTCAGTATATATAACCTATATTATTTTATTTATTTTTCTATAAAAATATATATATTTGTATATGGTTGTTTTTCACTACGAAGTGTTAAAAGTCTTCGACAGTGTATTATTAGACGACAGCGAGTCGTTGTTTCAGACAAAGCGGCAGACTGTTGATGACTCATTTTTTTATTCGATATAAAGATCGCGTTGTCAGGTGCTATCAAAATATACAAAGCAACATAATTGCTACCTGGCGCTGTTTGTCGAGACAAAGAAAAAAAATCAATCTCGAGCGTTTTAAAATTCACATGGGTCCTGTTTTTCTTCCGATGAAAAATTCATAATTGGTTATGCTTACTTTGTTCATCGAACGCGTGGACACAGCTGCACGTGAACCAAATTACATTTGAAAACTTCGCGACTGGGAATAATTACCAATCGATAAGGGGCTTCTCGTGAAATAGAAGGAACTTGACAACTTTGCGTATTTTTTTTATTATAACAAAAGAGAGCGGGGGTCTAAATCAATATCTTTGTCTTTGCTTCCACGTCGCTACAACTCCGTGGCGGGGCGGGTAATTTATATTATTTTAATATCACAACAATTGTCAAACCATACTGTAGTAAAGCACAAAGACCCCTTCATAAAACGCAAGCGTTAATAAAACACTATATTACAATAACTAACATATAAAAAATGGTCTGGAATCAGACTGCAAAAGCGCGCGCGAGGGCCTTTCTGATGTTAAAGACCAAAAATTATTTCACACAGACAGAGATGTACACTTGTGTGTGTGTGTGTGTGTGTGTGTGCTTCTGCCTAGCTATCTATAAGTCTGGTTTTTTATTTATTCTCTCTCTCTCTCTCTCTCTCTCTCTGTCTCTCTCTATCAGTTTGTTATATGTTTAATTTTATGTTTAATTTTATTTATTTTAATTCTTTTTCCTCTTCTATTCCACAGATGTCTACACCGGCGATATACTTGCTCGGAGTGTGAGCGCTCTTTCACCCAGGACCGCGACCTTACTCGTCATATGACCACGGTGCATGGGAAGCAGAGATACGATTGTTCTCTATGTAGTAAAAACTTCACCATAGCGACTAACCTTCAACGCCACATAGAGCTCGAGCATGGGCTCGTCTCAAGCACGAAACAAGCACATCATACAGACACAGTGGTAAAAAACAACATAATATGTACCCGCTGTGGACAGATTTTCACCAGACGTGACGCTCTATTGCGTCACATCAAGACCGTCCACTCACTACCACGGTTTAGTTGTGACATTTGTGGTAACCTCTTTTCCCGAGGCACCAGCTTACGGGTCCACCTACAACAGCAACACCCCTCTTCAGCATCATCATCATCGTGTACAAAATCAGCTGCAACCCAGAATCCAGCAACATTAGGTGCTGTTACATCGGATTTCCCATCCGATGAACAAAGCTTATTATCACAACTGACACAGATTTCTATCGTGCTGTATTGTTCCATTTTTGTTACCAGTTTTATTCTTGTATTCTCAGATAACTTCTATGTGTGCAGGTTTTTGACCACTGTCTTGTTTGTATTATTAATTTTAGAAATACTTCAAAATGGTAGAGCTTCTAATGCCGTGCTGACAAACACGAATAGTGGGGTAACGGTCTGAACTTTCAATAATATCAACTGATAAGTCCGTAGGGTTCAGAGTCCGAACAAATACAATTTAATAGCACATTACATCCAAGTAAATACAGTTCACCAGAATTCAATCAATACATCATAATTCGTCACTTGAATCATATTCCTTAAGTCGGGTACGGTCAAGCTATTTACTCGTGATTCCTAGATTGGCAATCCGGTATTGAACAACTCAACTTACGCGACTAAGGTGACCTTCTTGGATACCTTCAATAAATGTTGCTCCCTAATATATATTCTCCACATCAAAACATAATCCCTCTCATCACTGAGGTATAATATTGTATCCACAAATTATAGGCTGACCCAAACACCTATTCATCAAGAAAATCCTTGATATAAATATCCTTCTACTGGGAGACTTCAAACTTCCGTCCGTCTAGGACCAAGTACAACAAAATATGGGTACAATTACAATGTGTCACGTGCTACCTTATCAACGTGACACGTCACATTAAAACTAAGCAAATTATACTCCTCGCTTTCAACACCGTGAAGCGCAAAAACTATAATATATCTCTACTGTATTTCAACAACTAAAATGTGCAATTGTTATCCAAGCTCACTACCTAGTTGCTACAAATCATCTATCCTCTCGTAACAGGTGCCACAACATTTGCAACAGCAACTTCGAGAATGCCAACATCATCAACATCGGTGAACCAACAGACATCATCATCATCTGCTGCAGCAGGCGCCAAAATGTTTTCCTCATATGACACAGTCTATTCCAGAATACCTTCATCAGCACCTTCAATCTCGGGCCCACTACCTATTCAGCTGCCACAATTCACCCCACCCCGTCTCACCCCTCATCCTCTTCACAAACTGCAGGCCAGATTAACCTACTCAAACGCCTAATGTCCAGTACCCAACAAGACCCTAATAAAAAACCTCGTCTGTCCTCTGAACAAGACAGTTTACGTGACGTACCGGGTGACATTAAACAGATATATACTGATAATTGGTGTGCGATCACGACACATACAAACACCCACAAATATTTATCCACGTTCACTTTCTTCCATAGTCCAGAAAAAACCCAAAGAATAGACTGGCTCTCTCTTTTGACTCCCGTCTTTACACAACAAACAAAACGCTTTAAAATTAATTATAGTCATCACTCAATTTTGAGAAATAGAGAAAACAACGAACTCCGTTTCTACCACGCCTCACACAACAACGCCTGTGTCTTAGACAATCCTCATCTAGTCAACAACGTAACAGATTTCAAGTCCTCTGTAGCTCACTTACACGACAGCGATATTCTTACACACGCACAAGTAAACAGACCAAACACCAAATATTATGTCGAAGCTATTCCGGCTACCTCATTTTATCTGCATCACATTCAAGACCACCCAATCGGCTGTTGTTTACAAGACATACCATCCTTCATCACCGACAATAAGCACATTAATACATTACAAAACGATTCACACGCAAAACCTTACAGTGATAACTTTTGCGTTTTTAGGTGTCTGGCCGTGTTTAGGGATGCGCCCGATACTGACGTTAGAAAAACCCCGCGCCGGCTCGTAGATCAGTGGCAAATACAGCAGGGACTAAAGTCCTTCATCGATTTTCCCGGGGTTAATTTAACTGACATTCCCGCGTTAGAGACCTGTTTTAAAATAAATATAGATATTTTTGAGTTTGACGACGCGCAAACCCTGACCCCCAAACTTAGAGGTAGTGATAGCTATAAAGACACGTTGCGTCTTTTAATGTATAAAAAGCATTTCATGTATATAGTAGATATAGATAGGGCGAGCCATTCTTTTTCATGTCCCAAATGCGGCAAATTATGGAAGATTTTTAGGGACATGGACAAACATGAGCAAACCTGTGCCGGGGGTAAGAGGGTGGAAATATTTAAGGGTGGGGTTTATACCCCACCGGATACCGTTTGGGAATCGATCGCGGCGCAGGGAATAGATGTAGATACAAAATTCGTCTTTCCCTATCGAGCCACATTTGACTACGAGTGTTATTTCGATACCTCTGTAGGGCCCAGTGGTAGTGCAACTACCTTTTTGTCTAAACACGTGCCCCTGTCTGGCTCGGTGGCCCCTAATGTCTCCGGCTTTGAGGAACCCGTTTGTTTTATCACAACGGGGGATCCACAAGACTTGGTGAATAGGATGGCTGATCATCTGACCCAAATTGCCGAGGCGTCTTACGCCCTTTTGCGTGAGCGTTTTGATGAGGTGTACACTCAACTCGATGATTTGGAGGGGCTCATCGAGAGACTAGACGAGTATTTGCGCGAACTGCCCGTGTTACGATTCAACTCGGGAAAGTACGATGTGAATGTTATAAAACCCTATCTAATCAGATATTTCCTAGCTCAAGGTTTTAAATATTTAGTCAAAAGAAACAATAACTTTATGTGTATCGCCACCCCGCAGTTAAAATTTTTAGATATCATCAATTACTTAGCCCCCGGTTTTAGTTATAGCAAATATCTAGCCGCCTATAAAGGGAAAGAAACTAAAGGCTTTTTCTGTTACGAAAACATCACAGATTTAGAAAAGTTAAACGAAACGGCGCTTCCTCCCCACACGGCTTTTTGTTCCGCCCTAAAAAATACTAACATTTCCAGTGACGAGTACGCCGAATGTCAAAGGGTGTGGGTCGATAACCGTATGACCACTCTGCGCGATTTTCTGACGTGGTACAATAACAAAGACGTGGTCCCCTTCTTAATTGCGTTAGAACAACAGGTTAGTTTTTACGCGGGCCTAGGGGTAGACATGTTCAAAGATGCTATTTCGGTGCCCGGTGTAACTTTAAATAATCTTTTCAAAACCCTCCCGTCAAACACCTATTTTTCTTTATGCTCGAAGCGGGAGCAGGATTTACATAACACGTTGCGACAAAATATAGTGGGGGGTCCTTCAATTATCTTTCATAGGTTCCACGAACAAGGCAAAACGTGCATTAGAGGCGGCAAAATGGTACAGTCTCTTAAAGGTTTTGATGCCAACGCCCTTTATTTGTGGGCGCTAATGCAGAAAATGCCCACTGACTTTCCCGTTAGACGAAACAGGGAGGATGGTTTCAGGTACCACAAGGTCAATAAATACACCGTTCAGTGCCGCGACTGGTTGACGTGGGTGTCGCACCAAAATAATGTGGTTTTAAAAACCCAGTTTAACGGCCGTGAGATGTCGTTGGGTCATAGACACATTAGGGTAGATGGGTGGGACAAAGACTCTCGCACCGTCTACCAGTTCCATGGCTGTCTGTTCCACGGCCATCCTAACTGCCCACTAACCACCGGTCGTGACGTTAACCCAGTCAATAAAAAACCTTTGACCGAGTTGTACGAAAAGACGCGGGAAATTGGTGCTTATTTAAAGAACGGGTGTGACGTCACCTTGGTAGAAATGTGGGAATGAGAGTGGCAAAACTTGAAGAAAACCGATCGATCAATCGGTCGATTTCTGAGCACCACCTTCCCGACCCTGAAACCTTCTTATACCAAATATCGGTACCCGCTAACGGAGCAACAGATTGTCGCCACTGTGCTAGACGAGACCTTGTTTGGTTTAGTCGAGTGTGACACTCATGTCCCCGACAACTTGAAAGAGCATTTCTCGGAAATGACGCCCATTTTCAAAAACGTCGACGTCACGAGAAATGATATAGGATCTTTCATGCGGGAATACGCCGAAAAACATAAACTCCTAACTACCCCCAGAAGGAAGTTGATCGGCAGTTACGTGGGTAAAAAGATTCTGTTGGCGATGCCTTTGCTTCGTTGGTACCTGGCCAAAGGCTTAGAAGTCACCTGTATATACCAGGTGGTTAAATATACCCCTGCTACGTGTTTCAAACAGTTTGGGGATACTGTTTTTGACATGCGCCGACAAGGAGATATTGATGATATCTACGCGATAACCAGCGAAACCATGAAATTGTTAGGTAACGCCGCCTATGGTAAGACGTTGACCAATAAGGCGAAGCACGTAGATGTCTCGTACACGACGGTAGAGGGGACGTCTAAATTAATAAACTGCCCCCGCTTTAGAAAAATGACTTTAGTGATTGATGACATTTTTGAAGTAGAAATGGTTAAAAAGAAAACTAGTTGGGACCTGCCCGCGCAGATAGGTTTTTTTCGTTTACCAGTACGCCAAACTGCGCATGTTAGATTTTTATTACGACTGTTTAGATAAATTTGTACATAGATCAGATTTTCAGTTGTGCGAGACAGATACAGACAGTCTTTACTTGGCCCTGAGTACAGACAACCTAGCCGACGTTGTTAAGCCCGCTATGCGCCGTGAATTTTATAGCTCCTACGACCAGTGGTTCCCCACCGAAGTTTCCCGACCATCGTTCCGTTTTCATATCTAGTGAGGGTAAGACGCGCCTAGTTTGTCAAAAATGTCGCGATCAAAAATTTTTTGACAAACGGACACCGGGCCTTTTTAAATTAGAGTACGAAGGCAGTGGGATGGTTTCCCTCTGTAGCAAGACGTAACACTGTTTTGGCGACTACGACAAAACCATCACAAAAAGACTCAACAGACACCAAAACAAAATAGACAAAAACACGTTCTTAGAAGTCCTCAACACCCAACAAGCACAGGGCGGGAAAAATGTCGGGTTCAGAACACACAACTCCGCCATCTATACATATGAACAACACCGCAACTCCCTGTCTTATTTCTACATCAAGAGACAGGTGCATGCTGACAATGTCACCACATCCCCCCTCAACATCTAAACTCTCTGTACACCAACCAAAAACCATACCACACAGATACCTAGGCAGGTATATGCACGCGCACGCACAATACAACACAAACCCAATACAATATAACACATAAACTCCCCACCCAAAAAACTATCTCTCTTCCACTATGTACACGCACACAGATACCTAGGCAGGTATATACACGCACCCAACATCGCACCTCTCTGTCCTATTTTTACGATGACAATGACGACTCCCCTCCCTCTATAAATGGTCTGGTCTGCAGCCTAGAACATAACTGTGATATTACATTTTATGTCTTCCAATAAAACGTCCCTACCTCTTGCCAATCTGTGATCATATAATGTTATTTTGAAAATACTGTACACAACTCTTGCCAATATATATACTCCTACTCATATAAATATTGTACAATGCCAATATATGCTCCTATAATGTTATTTGAAAAATAAAATTTATTAACTAAATTCTTTGTTATCTATGTATGTATGTCTATGTATATATAGTCTAACTGTTGTAATATATGTCTAAATATATATGTATAACTAAATATTGTAACACCTGTTTTGTAATATATGTCTAACTGTTGTTACTTACTTACTTAGTCGTTCCCCTTCTACTGTGAGGTGTAGAGGTTTGGAAGAGAGAGCGCCGGACTATCCTATCGGCTGTCTTCCTCCTGGCCTGGTTCCATTCTAGTCCTCGGTCCTTCAAAGATTGTCTAATGTTGTCCTCCCAGCGGACTCTGGGTCGTCCTAACTGTTGTAATATATGTAAATATTGTATACCTGTTTTGTAAAATAAATATTGTAACACACAACATATAACACATCAACCTACACACCCGCCATACTTGAGCGGAGTATATTGCTATATAAAAAGTCACGCCCCGCCACCACAATGCGCCACCACATTTCCTTATATAAAAAGGCACGTGCCACCACAATGCGCCACCACATTTCCTTATATAAAAAGGCACACGCCACCACAATGCGTGACCACATTTCCTTATATAAAAAGGCACGCGCCACCACACCGCGCCACCACATTTCCTTATATAAAAAGTCACGCGCCACCACACCGCGCCACTACAATGCTAACCGTTTGGCGCCTACTATACTACAGTCGTGGTAGCCGATCTTCTCCCATTCTGCAGACATGGCCAAACCATCTTAATTGGGACTGTTCTACTTGGGTCTGCAGGGGGTAGGATTTAAGGCCATGACGTATCGTCTGGTTGCGTACCATGTCTCTTCTTGTTACTTCAACCACCTTCCTCAGATACCTCATTTCTGAGGTTTGGATCTGGCTTTTGTGGGTTGTAGTCATTGCCAATGACTCGCATCCATATGTCAAGACTGGGACATAGGTGGAGCGGTATACAGCCATCTTCGTTTTCTTACCAACCTCTTTCTTGCTGAGGAATCCTCGATTTATGGCCTGAAAATGTCTCCCAGCTGCTGCTTTTCGAGTGGCCAACTCTTCTTTGATGCCTCCCTTTCGGTCTATAATAGCTCCGAGGTATTTAAAGTGGTCGACCTGCTCCAGGACCTGTTCTCCCAGCTTAATCTGATGTCTTCTTTCTTCTCGTGATATCAACATGGATTTTGTTTTAGAGCTGCTTATGACCATCCCTCTCTTCTCCAGCTCTTCCTTCCAGACTTGCAGGTTGGATTGGAGATGTGCCTCTGATTTAGCAATCACGGCAACATCATCAGCAAATGCCAGCTCTGAAATACATATATATTACTTTACCTACAAAACAATACTAAACACCCCTACTATTCAGAGAGAAAAAGAATACCTCCCAATCTTTACTAGAGAGAAGACAAAATTGGCAACCTCATATAGTTATCAAGAGAAGAAGACTGGTTACCCGGAGAAGAAGACTGGTGCAACTCTTATAGTTACAACGAGAAAACGAAATGGGGCCTGATGAAAACTAAATCACAGTAACTCCTCACACTGATAACCACCCATCTCTTCTCCAGTTCTTCCTTAGCAGTCAGGGCAACATCGTCGGCAAATGCCAGCTTTGAAATACAGACCTGTCTCATCTTCCAGTACCCCACTGAATACTTTTTGGAAATTTCCTTGCATGCTTTGATGACATCGTCCATGAGGTGTATGAAAAGATAAGGTGACAGATAATCACCCTGTCTTACACCAGTGATGGTCCTGAGCTCTTCCGACTTTATACCGACCTCACATAATTTCTGCAAGACTTGTAGAAGCTCTGTATAGCATGGCTCAAAGGTGCTGGAATGTTCTTCCTTGACAAGCAGTCCCAAAGTTTGCTCCAATGAACCTTTTCAAACGCCTTCCCCCAATCCAAGAAACAAAGATGCATCTTACCTTTATACTCACGAGCCTGTTCACTCAGCTGCACAGTGTGAAGACAAGGTCTTGAGTACTTCGGTTTGTTCGGAAGCCACACTTGATATCGTCCATTTGTGGCTCAGCTATGCGTCAGAGTCTCTGGTCCAGGATTCTGGAGTAGATTTTACCAGGGACACTGAGAAGGGAAATGCCTCTATGATATCCACATTGTCGGTTGTCACCATTTTTGAAAATGGTTATGATGTCAATCTCCCAAACCTTAGGTATGGTCTTGTAGCACCAAGCTGCCTGTAGCACCCTCAGGAGTAATAGGTCACCTGCTGCTCCCATGTACTTAACCATTTCTGGTGTTATACTCGTACCATCACGTCCTGCTGCTGGCTACTTTGATTTTCTCCAGTTCTTCCATCTTTATGCCATCTTCATCACCAATGGTTTTCTTAGTAGTGATTATTGATAGTGGTTATCATTTCTGAAGCTTGATCTTGCTAACAGTCAAGGAGCTCTGAGAAATTTTCTTTCCATCACTTCCTTCAGGGTAGTAAGCAATTTGCCTTGCTTGTCCTTTATGCATTTAAGAGGGCACCGTTTTTCCTTCCTCATGTTCTTTAGAGTCTTGTAGAACAATTTATAGTTTTCTTGAGCATTATTTTTCTAACTTTTCTCCAAACTCTTCCCAGGATTTCTGTTTTGCTGCAAGCACAATGTTCTTTGCTTTTGTTCTGAGTATCACATATTCTCTAAATTTCTCTTTTTTTTCCTGCTGTGTTTTTAGCTTCTAAGTATTGTTTCCATGCCTTTTTATTTTCTCTCATTCTGTCCACCAAGGTGTCCTCTTTCCCTTCCTCCCAAGTCGAACTTCACCGCATGCTTCTGCTAAAGCTGCTTTTATGATGTCCTTAAATTTAAGCCAGAGAGTTTATATGTCATTTGTTCGTTCTTCTAGGTTTCTCACTGCTGTTACAATAAGCCTCTGTCTTAACTTCTGGCTCTTTTAGCTTGTAGGCCTATATCCCCCATCTCTCCTGCTTGATTATTTATTGGCTTGCGTGATGATTGGCAATGCCTAGACCCAGCAACTCTTTCAGCTGTTCTTTTGTCAGCAGGTAGTGATCACTTCCAATCTCTGGCCCTCTCCAGACTCTAACATCCCGCACATACTTAAATGAGCTCTACTTAACAATGGCATAGTCAATGCCTGATTTCTAATTCTTGGTTCATATCTGGTGTATGTATGTATGCACTTATGGGGGAACTTTGTGATAGATAGATAGATAGATAGATAGATAGATAGAGAGATAGATAGATAGATAGATAGATAGATAGATAGATAGATAGATAGATAGATAGATAGATAGATAGATAGATAGATAGATAGATAGATAGATAGATGGATGGATAGATAGATAGATAGATAGATAGACGGAAGGACAGATAGACAGATAGACAGACAGACAGATAGATAGATAGATAGATAGATAGATTGATAGATAGATTGATAGATGAATAGATATAAAGATAAACAGATAGATAAATGAATATATACAGAGATAGATAGATAGATTGATAGAAAGATAAATAGATAGATAGATAGATAGATAGATAGATAGATAGATAGATAGATAGATAGATAGATAGATAGATAGATATGTGATATGGTGGGCGAGATGATGATGATGATGTTGTGATGTGTGATCACCTTCTTGCACACTCGCAACCGACCCGATCAACAATAAAACTGATTCTAAGGCAGGGGCTGTATTTATTCATACAACCCTGTCAGTGACCCTAACCCACAAAGCAAACTAATGAACAAACATTAAACCAGTAAGCAAACAAACAAAACACCCAGCCAGTGCTCTATTGCTAATGTGCTCTGGTTTCTTTGTCCATCTGGTACCCACACAGGGCGCATCGTTTCGTTTTCTCTTGTCTGGACTGATCTTCACTAAGGGCCGTTGCTGTTGTTGTTGTTGTTCTGCTAAGGTGATGGGTGGAGAGCGGGCACTTAACAGCTGACCGTTATTGCCTCTTCTCGTTCTATCTTGGTCTACCCTGTTCAACCTGAAATTTGGTTATAATTGGGGTATTTAGTGTCATTTTATTTTTTAATTTTGTATTCAATTTATATAGCTATTGTCTTTAGCAGTTGCTGATTTTAATTTATATTAGTATTTGTCCATTTTATTTTCTCTTTTGTATTGTTTCTTGATAACTATTATCCTTTACCCTTGGATTTTACTTTGTATTAGTATTTGTTCTTTTTGAGTTTTTAAAAAAATACCTTGTTGTCTTCTTCTTCTTTCGTTCGTTTGAATATATTGTCTATATCTGCAATGTTGTTTCTTGTATAAACTTCACTGTCTTTTGTAGTTCATACAGAGGTCCATATAGTTTTGCTTCCAGTGTTGTTTCTCTGGGCCAGTGGGTTTGCCTCAATATATCATATTCGGGGCAATCTTGAAGTACGTGCTCCGCAGTCTGTGGTGCCTGTCCACATGTACACATGGCTGAATAGCCAATCTTGAATTTTGTATACATGTGGCTGCGGAGGCGGTTGTGTCCTGTTCTGAGGCGCAGAATGACTATTTGTTCTGATCTGTTCATAGCTTGGTAGTCATCCTGCGTTGGTGTTGGTGGCTTTCTGATAGATTTGATCATCTTTTTCTTCTGATGGTACGTAACTGGTACATCCGGTTGCTCATCTGCAGCACCTTCTTTAGCCAGTCCGTCTGCTCTCTCGTTCCTGATATTCCACAATGAGACGGTATCCACTGCATGGCGACCCTGCGCTGGTTGCACAGTTCAGAAAGTAAGTCTTGTATACCTGGCAATTTTCTTGACTGAAGTGCTTGGAGTGCTGATCTTGCATCTGTCAGGAATACTACAGGCTGTGGACCGAGATTGGTGTTCAGTAGTTTCTCAGTTGCCATCTTGATTGCCTGGACTTCTGCATCATAGTTGTTACAGAATTTCCCCGTTGGTACTCTGACCGTATCCCTAGTGTTGTTTGGGTATTCTATGTACACTCCTGCTCCTCCATTCTTTACTGCATTCTGTGCTGACCCATCCGTGTATACTCGGACCCAGAGGTCCTGTGGATATTCATCATCCAGGAAACTGAGAGTGACTGTCCTACGTTGCACGCTGTTCTGTTCATCACTGTCGAATATTCCTTTCACTTTTGTGTGGATGTGTACTGGTAGTCCATGCTCCTCTCTCCAAGGGGTTTGTTCTGGCACAGACTTTAGGGTGCTGTTAACTTCAGGCAGGTCTGAGGTTTGTCTACGAAATCGTTTGGCCTGGTGGATAAAGCTGCTTCTTTTCAGTCGCCCCATTGCTAGGTTTTGGAATCTGTCCTTCATTGGATGGCTCGGCATACAGAGGAACTTTTCTGCCTGTGTTAGCACTTTCGTGTCTCTGCGTTCTCTCAGTGCTTGTATCCTCCCCATATTCTCCATCTCCACTATAGGCGTTGATTTCATTGCCCCCGTGATGACCCTAAGCGCCTGGTTTTGCACCTTATCTAGCTCTTGTAATGTAGTGTTTGATGCTGGACACCACGCAGCTGACCCATATTCCAGGTGTGGTCGTATGCCCTGCTGGTAAACTTTACTAATTATTTTTCCGCTGGCTCCCCATGTGGTTCCACTTAGTTTTCTCAGGCTGGCTAACTTCCTCCTGGCCTTTGTTGCTGCCTTGTTGATGTGCTGCTTCCATGTCAGCCTATCATCGAATGTAACTCCGAGATAGGTGGGTTGTTTATCTTCTCTCAGGAGCTCTTCGTTTATCTTGATGACACCAGCTGTTTGTTTGGGAGAGAGGGTGAAGAGCGTAGTGCTGCACTTGTCTGTGTTGATGCTGACACACCATCTATTTGCCCATGAGGTTAAGGCATCTATAGCTCTTTGTAGCAGTTTGGTGGCCACTGTTTCATGCTCATCTGTGCACCATATTACCAGGTCATCAGCGCACATTGCCACTTTCATTCCATGTGGTAGTTTAGCAACCAGGTCGTTGATGTAGACTTGGAAAAGTGTGGGGGACAGAACCCCTCCCTGAGGGACGCCATGACGCAGTAGAATTTTCTTACTCTTGAGGCCATCTAGTTGTACTCGGGCTCTTCTGTTATGCAAGTATGCTTTCACCCATTTGTACATCTTACCATTCACTCTACAATTTCTCAGTTTCTTCAGAAGCCCTTCTTTCCAAACCTTGTCAAATGCTTTCCTTAGATCTATCCATGCTACTAGTACCAGTTTCTTATCTTGGAACGCATCCTCAATCTCTTGGGAAAGGTAAGTTGCCTGATCGTCGATGGAACAACACTGCCTAAAGCCCACCTGCTGTGGTACAAGAAGGTTTTCACTTTCAAGGTACCACTGAAGCTCGAGGTTGATGATACGTTCCATTATTTTGCAGAGGCAGCTTGTAAGGCTGATTGGTCTGTAGCTGGAGGCAGTGGAACTGTCGTTTCCTTGTTTTAGGAGTGGTATCATGATTGCTTCCCTCCAGGTCTGTGGAACTCTGCCTGAGTTCCAACAGATATTGAAGATCTGCAGCAGCTTTGTTTTTGCTGCGGTTCCCAAGTTCTTAATCATTTCATTGGACACTCCATCAACTCCTGGCGACTTTCTCATTTACAATTTGGATATTGCAAGCTCCAGTTCTCTGAATGTAATTGGTGCCTCCATAACTTAAGGTATGGTTCCATCTCGTCCTGCGTATTGTTGTTTCTCACGAGTCTCCTGTTGCTTCTCTGGGCTAACTTCGATGTTGTCTTTAGCAAAGGAGTCTGCAAAGTGATCAGCTGTCTGTTTTCCCATGAGGATGTTTCCATCTTTGTATAGAGCAATCATTGAGTTTCTCCCTGCACCTTCATCGTTAAGTTGTTTTACCAGCTTCCACAGTTTCCTCGTATCTCTTTCGAAGTTCAAGGACTCTATTTTCTCCTTCCAGCTTCTTCGCCTGGCCTGCAACTTGGCCATTTGAAATTTGGCCTTAGCTTGCTGGTAGTTATTGTGGTGTTCTTGGCATGGACTGGTCTCTGCCTGCTTTGGAGATGTTTCCACGTCGTTGTGCAGCTGCTCTAGTTTGTGGTGGGTTTTGATGTTATAACTAGGAGTTGTTGTTATTATTTGTCTACAGAGTGAGGTCAAGCTGTGTAAGCCCCCCGAGTCTAATAGTTGATGGTGATGTATTCTCAGGGTACCTATCTGCTACCACCATACGATCTCACTCTGCGAATATTTTAATCTTATTAGTGATATGGCTACGTGTCTAGGGTAGTGGATGTATGTTGTTGGAGTAATAACTTGAACACCACTGCAACTCAATAAAATGAATTTAAGAAAAACAGTGGTTGTAGTTATCAAATTAATTTACAAATTTATTTTCCTGTCCCTTACTTCTTTTGAGACAGGAATATTTAAATGAAAGGAAAAATGTAGTTTACAATATTCAAACTAACTAAAAGAAATGTCTGTCCTGATCACACACTAGGACTGTCTTTGATGATTTATTCCCAGAAAAATTTAGCACTGTCTAAATAGTGAGTCAATCGTGTGCGGGGCTGTGGTTATCATCATACCCACGAAATGTGGATAAAGTCTTTTGGAAAACTTTGCACTTTGATGAGTTGACAGGATGCCCTTAAGATACGTTCATCTTTTCTTTGAGTGCAGCTGTATAATACTGGAAATGTAGATACAGTCAGCCCAGCAGTCTTGCTCTGGCTAACAAGTGCAGTAACAACTCTGATGAGGCCTTCACTTTCCTCAGTTACTTTCTTCGTAGGTTTCCTGTCACGACTTGTAACAGGCAATGAAACCCTGAAACAAAAGGACATCCCCGCCCTTTTATATGCTGCTTATAATTTCCACATCTAACCACATTTAACAAGATGGGGTCAGCCTCGTGTGCAATCAATTGCACCAGCCCCGAATTTATTTGACGTCACTTGACACTGTGATTACATTCTGTTTCCATATGGCTGCTACGCCACTGGTATTTAAACCTTAATTTGCTCCATACACATACAGAAGAAGTATCATCTTCTTCTTATGATTTATTATTTATAAGCATCCTAGGCATGTTTTCAAGTGTTCATTTGAAGACGGAGGCTTGCATAATATTGCCAGTACTTCCTTGTCTTATAATAATATTCAATTTTGACAATAATTAATTACACCAATACATTTCACTCCCAAATCGTTTTACTGTTTCAGGCATGTATTGTTCCCTAGGATGTCGTAAGTTTCCTCAATGGCTAAGTCGTACAACCCTTTAATAATATTAATAAATCATTTCTCTTACCGCAATCAATGAATTTAATAACACAAGTAAAGATGACTGGCACTAAATGGCACATTTCAGGTTTGCCTCTGTCCAGATGCACAAAATTCCTTGTCAGAATCTAATGGATGGGTTTGAAAAAAAATCGAAAAAAGGTGATTCGTCTTACGAGGACAAAAGACAAAGAAAGTAGTCTACGTTACGGCCACAAGGCCTTCGTCAGGAAAAGAAAGAAAGTGAAGGCTAGATAGGAGACATAAGAACTTAAAAAATTATAAAAAATATAAAAATAAAACCTAGGTACTTCACTGAAGGCGAAGCATCGGAATCCTATCACTATCTGATTGACGCTTGGCTGAAAAGGAAGTGACTTCTGCCCCCGGATGTACACAATACATACTAAGAAACTAAAAACTAAAAAACAAAACTGAACAAAAAACTACCCAAACATAATAAAAGTGGGGACTGGAAATAGAAGAGGACAGAATGAGTGGGAGATAAATGAATATGAAATCAAAAATCAAGACAAATTAGAAACCGTGTATATCTATACATATTATGGAGGATGTCATAAAAATAGAAGAATAGAATAAGAGGGGATATCTATCTATCTATCTATCTATCTATCTATCTATCTATCTATCTATCTATCTATCTATCTATCTATCTATCTATCTATCTATCTATCTATCTATCTATCTATCTATCTATCTATCTATCTATCTATCTATCTATCTATCTATCTATCTATCTATCTATCTATCTATCTATCTATCTATCTATCTATCTATCTATCTACCTATCTATGTATCTATCTATCTATCTATCTATCTATCTTTCTATCTTTCATTCTATCAATCTATTACTCTATCTATCTTTCTATCTATCTATCAATCTGTCAATCTCTCACTATATCATTCAATCTGTCTATCTAGCTATCTATGTATCTATCTCTATATTTATTTATTTATCTAGATATGTACCTTATCTTAGCTATCACTGCAAAGTTTACAATATCTTATTTAATACTAATTACATTTAATTTATCTATCTAATCTACCTATCTAATCTACCTATCTAATCTATCTACCTATCTAATCTATCTATCTATCTATCTATCTATCTATCTATCTATCTATCTATCTATCTATCTATCTATCTATCTATCTATCTATCTATCTATCTATCTATCTATCTATCTATCTATCTATCTATCTATCTATCTATCTATCTATCTATCTATCTATCTATCTATCTATCTATCTATCTATCTATCTATCTATCTATCTATCTATCTATCTATCTATCTATCTATCTATCTATCTATCTATCTATCTATCTATCTATCTATCTATCTATCTATCTATCTATCTATCTACCCCTACCTACCTACCTATCAATCTATCTATCTATCTATCTATCTATCTATCTATCTATCTATCTATCTATCTATCTATCTATCTATCTATCTATCTATCTATCTATCTATCTATCTATCTATCTATCTATCTATCTATCTATCTATCTATCTATCTATCTATCTATCAAAATCATACAGGAAAGAATAAAAAGTAAGGTAGACAGCGAAATCCAAGAAGAACAGTTTGGTTTTAGACGGAACAGTGGAACAAGAGAGGCAATATTTTGCCTAAGAATATTAGCAGAAAAATATACAGAGGTCCAAAAAAGTATGTACATGTGCTTCATTGACTATAAGAAGGCTTTTGACAGAGTCCATCATGAGAAAATAATTGAATGCCTCGAAGACATAGGTATTGATGGAAAAGATATAAGAATACTCAGTAACCTTTATTGGGAGCAAACTGCCACAGTAAGATCTGGAAGGAATTATTCATCATACATAGACATAAAAAGAGGTGTCCGACAAGGTTGTGTGCTGTCCCCCTGCCTATTTAATTTATACACTGAAAAATTTTTCAAACAGATACAGGAAATACCAGGACTGAACATCAGTGGAAGGTCAATAAACAACCTTAGATATGCAGATGATACCGTGTTGTTAGCTGAAAGCGAACAGGAGTTACAAGAACTAGTGAAGCAAGTGAACAGTATAAGTCATGAATATGGACTCGACATTAATATTGAGAAAACAAAAACTATGATAATTAGCAAAACAGACGACAAACCCACATTACAGATCAGCGCAAATGGGAAAATCCTGGCACCAGTCAAGAGCTACGTATATCTTGGTCATATAATAACAGAAGATGGCAGATGTGAAACAGAAATCAAGAAGAGAATAGGAATGGCCAAAGCTACATTCAACAACATGAAACATATACTGACATCTAAACAGTTATCTCACAAATTAAAACTGAGAATCATAAAGTGTTATATATATTCTGCATTTCTGTATGGTGCGGAAACATGGACGACGAATAAGCATTTGGAGGAAAGAATTGAGGCTCTTGAAATGTGGATATATAGAAGAATGGGGCGTATCTCATGGAAAGAGATGAAAACAAATAAGGAGGTCCTAGAAAATCTAAGTATGAAAAGAGAACTAATGAGGGAGATCAAAGTTCGACAACTAAAATACTTTGGCCACATAAAAAGGCATAACACCTTGCAGAAGACCTTAACAGAAGGGAGAGTTGAAGGCAAACGTGCAAGGGGAAGACAGCGCTATAAGTGGGAAGATAACATCAAGAGATGGACAGGAAAGAGTCTATCAGAGTGCACCACCAAGACAAGAGACAGAAGACGTTGGAGATCCATTAGAGCCAACCTTCGTTGTAGAGATGGCAACGGATGATGACGATCTATCTAACTTATCTATCTATCTATCTATCTATCTATCTATCTATCTATCTATCTATCTATCTATCTATCTATCTATCTATCTATCTATCTATCTATCTATCTATCTATCTATCTATTTCTTTATTTATTTATCTAGCTATTTATCTTATATTAGATATTACTGCAAAGTTTATAATATCTTATTTAATTTTCACCCCAGTTGTCGTCTTCGTTACAGCACAAGTCCGACAGTGTCTTACGCCCGACTATTAATTGCAGGTCAGTATTGATTGGTTCGTTGTTATTGCAAGGTGTCACATGAAACTGGCCGCCCAATGTTTCACTAATCCAAAACACCAACTTCTGTATTCTCTCTGGTAAAGATAAATGGTGGCTTGTTATCATGCTATTACAGGCAGGTTAGTCAGGCAGGTACGTAGGCAGTCAGGTCTGCATGTAGTCATGTAAGTAAGTAAGATGAGTTGCAAAGTAAAATAGGCAGATAGTCAGTGCAATACTTAGCATTATTCGCGGAACAGCTGCTTTCTTAGACAGCGGCGCAGTAACACTATTTGCAGAAAAGCTGCTTTCTTAGACAGCGGAAGAATTCTATATTATACCATAAAATGTTCATGACAGTTGGGCTAGCTTGCTGGCTGGCAGGCTGGCCGGCTGGCTGGTTATCTGCCTGGCTGGCTGCCTGGCTAGCTCAGTGCCTGACTGGCTGGCTGATTAGCCGCCTGGCTGCCTGGCTAGCTGTGGCTGCCTGGCTGGATAGATGCATGCCTGGCTGGCTGGTTGCTTGGCTTGCATGCTAGCTTCCTGGCTAGATGCATGTCTGGCTGGATAACTGCCTGCCTCGGTAGATGCATGCCTGGATGGCTGCCTACCTAACTGGCTTTATATTGTCTTGTCTTGCATTGCCTTGCCCAATCAATCAATCAATCAATCAATCAATCTATCTATCTATCTATCTATCTATCTATCTATCTATCTATCTATCTATCTATCTATCTATCTATCTATCTATCTATCTATCTATCTATCTATCTATCTATCTAATCTATCTATCTATCTATCTATCTATCTATCTATCTATCTATCTATCTATCTATCTATCTATCTATCTATCTATCTATCTATCTATCTATCTATCTATTTATCTATCTATCTATCTATCTATCTATCTATCTATCTATCTATCTATCTATCTATCTATCTATCTATCTATCTATCTATCTATCTATCTATCTATCTATCTATCTATCTATCTATCTATCTATCTATCTATCTATCTATCTCTCTCTCTCTCTATCTATCTATCTATCTATCTATCTATCTATCTATCTATCTATCTATCTATCTATCTATCTATCTATCTATCTATCTATCTATCTATCTATCTATCTATCTATCTATCTATCTATCTATCTATCTATCTATCTATCTATCTATCTATCTATCTATCTATCTATCTATCTATCTATCTATCTATCTATCAAAATCATACAGGAAAGAATAAAAAGTAAGGTAGACAGCGAAATCCAAGAAGAACAGTTTGGTTTTAGACGGAACAGTGGAACAAGAGAGGCAATATTTTGCCTAAGAATATTAGCAGAAAAATATACAGAGGTCCAAAAAAGTATGTACATGTGCTTCATTGACTATAAGAAGGCTTTTGACAGAGTCCATCATGAGAAAATAATTGAATGCCTCGAAGACATAGGTATTGATGGAAAAGATATAAGAATACTCAGTAACCTTTATTGGGAGCAAACTGCCACAGTAAGATCTGGAAGGAATTATTCATCATACATAGACATAAAAAGAGGTGTCCGACAAGGTTGTGTGCTGTCCCCCTGCCTATTTAATTTATACACTGAAAAAATTTTCAAACAGATACAGGAAATACCAGGACTGAACATCAGTGGAAGGTCAATAAACAACCTTAGATATGCAGATGATACCGTGTTGTTAGCTGAAAGCGAACAGGAGTTACAAGAACTAGTGAAGCAAGTGAACAGTATAAGTCATGAATATGGACTCGACATTAATATTGAGAAAACAAAAAAACTATGATAATTAGCAAAACAGACGATAAACCCACATTAAAGATAAGCGTAAATGGGAAAATCCTGGAACAAGTCAAGAGCTACGTATATCTTGGTCATATAATAACAGAAGATGGCAGATGTGAAACAGAAATCAAGAAGAGAATAGGAATGGCCAAAGCTACATTCAACAACATGAAACATATACTGACATCTAAACAGTTATCTCACAAATTAAAACTGAGAATCATAAAGTGTTATATATATTCTGCATTTCTGTATGGTGCGGAAACATGGACGACGAATAAGCATTTGGAGGAAAGAATTGAGGCTCTTGAAATGTGGATATATAGAAGAATGGGGCGTATCTCATGGAAAGAGATGAAAACAAATAAGGAGGTCCTAGAAAATCTAAGTATGAAAAGAGAACTAATGAGGGAGATCAAAGTTCGACAACTAAAATACTTTGGCCACATAAAAAGGCATAACACCTTGCAGAAGACCTTAACAGAAGGGAGAGTTGAAGGCAAACGTGCAAGGGGAAGACAGCGCTATAAGTGGGAAGATAACATCAAGAGATGGACAGGAAAGAGTCTATCAGAGTGCACCACCAAGACAAGAGACAGAAGACGTTGGAGATCCATTAGAGCCAACCTTCGTTGTAGAGATGGCAACGGATGATGACGATCTATCTAACTTTATCTATCTATCTATCTATCTATCTATCTATCTATCTATCTATCTATCTATCTATCTATCTATCTATCTATCTATCTATCTATCTATCTATCTATCTATCTATCTATCTATCTATATATCTATCTATCTATCTATCTATCTATCTATCTATCTATCTATCTATCTATCTATCTATCTATCTATCTATCTATCTATCTATCTATCTATCTATCTATCTATCTATCTATCTATCTATATCTATCTCTATCTATCTATCTATCTATCTATCTATCTATCTATCTATCTATCTATCTATCTATCTATCTATCTATCTATCTATCTATCTATCTATCTATCTATCTATCTATCTATCTATCTATCTATCTATCTATCTATCTATTTATTTATCTAGCTATTTATCTTATATTAGATATTACTGCAAAGTTTATAATATCTTATTTAATTTTCACCCCAGTTGTCGTCTTCGTTACAGCACAAGTCCGACAGTGTCTTACGCCCGACTATTAATTGCAGGTCAGTATTGATTGGTTCGTTGTTATTGCAAGGTGTCACATGAAACTGGCCGCCCAATGTTTCACTAATCCAAAACACCAACTTCTGTATTCTCTCTGGTAAAGATAAATGGTGGCTTGTTATCATGCTATTACAGGCAGGTTAGTCAGGCAGGTACGTAGGCAGTCAGGTCTGCATGTAGTCATGTAAGTAAGTAAGATGAGTTGCAAAGTAAAATAGGCAGATAGTCAGTGCAATACTTAGCATTATTCGCGGAACAGCTGCTTTCTTAGACAGCGGCGCAGTAACACTATTTGCAGAAAAGCTGCTTTCTTAGACAGCGGAAGAATTCTATATTATACCATAAAATGTTCATGACAGTTGGGCTAGCTTGCTGGCTGGCAGGCTGGCCGGCTGGCTGGTTATCTGCCTGGCTGGCTGCCTGGCTAGCTCAGTGCCTGACTGGCTGGCTGATTAGCCGCCTGGCTGCCTGGCTAGCTGTGGCTGCCTGGCTGGATAGATGCATGCCTGGCTGGCTGGTTGCTTGGCTTGCATGCTAGCTTCCTGGCTAGATGCATGTCTGGCTGGATAACTGCCTGCCTCGGTAGATGCATGCCTGGATGGCTGCCTACCTAACTGGCTTTATATTGTCTTGTCTTGCATTGCCTTGCCCAATCAATCAATCAATCAATCAATCTATCTATCTATCTATCTATCTATCTATCTATCTATCTATCTATCTATCTATCTATCTATCTATCTATCTATCTATCTATCTATCTATCTATCTATCTATCTATCTATCTATCTATATATCTATCCATCTATCTATCTATCTATCTATCTATCTATCTATCTATCTATCTATCTATCTATCTATCTATCTATCTATCTATCTATCTATCTATCTATCTATCTATCTATCTATCTATCTATCTGTCTATCTATCTATCTATCTATCTATCTATCTATCTATCTATCTATCTATCTATCTATCTATCCATCTATCTAACTATCTATCTATCTATCTATCTATCTATCTATCTATCTATCTATCTATCTATCTATCTATCTATCTATCTATCTATCTATCTATCTATCTATCTATCTATCTATCTATCTATCTATCTATCTATCTATCTATCTATCTATCTATCTATCTATCTATCTATCTATCTATCTATCTATCTATCTATCTATCTATCTATCTATCTATCTATCTATCTATCTATTTCTTTATTTATTTATCTAGCTATTTATCTTATATTAGATATTACTGCAAAGTTTATAATATCTTATTTAATTTTCACCCCAGTTGTCGTCTTCGTTACAGCACAAGTCCGACAGTGTCTTACGCCCGACTATTAATTGCAGGTCAGTATTGATTGGTTCGTTGTTATTGCAAGGTGTCACATGAAACTGGCCGCCCAATGTTTCACTAATCCAAAACACCAACTTCTGTATTCTCTCTGGTAAAGATAAATGGTGGCTTGTTATCATGCTATTACAGGCAGGTTAGTCAGGCAGGTACGTAGGCAGTCAGGTCTGCATGTAGTCATGTAAGTAAGTAAGATGAGTTGCAAAGTAAAATAGGCAGATAGTCAGTGCAATACTTAGCATTATTCGCGGAACAGCTGCTTTCTTAGACAGCGGCGCAGTAACACTATTTGCAGAAAAGCTGCTTTCTTAGACAGCGGAAGAATTCTATATTATACCATAAAATGTTCATGACAGTTGGGCTAGCTTGCTGGCTGGCAGGCTGGCCGGCTGGCTGGTTATCTGCCTGGCTGGCTGCCTGGCTAGCTCAGTGCCTGACTGGCTGGCTGATTAGCCGCCTGGCTGCCTGGCTAGCTGTGGCTGCCTGGCTGGATAGATGCATGCCTGGCTGGCTGGTTGCTTGGCTTGCATGCTAGCTTCCTGGCTAGATGCATGTCTGGCTGGATAACTGCCTGCCTCGGTAGATGCATGCCTGGATGGCTGCCTACCTAACTGGCTTTATATTGTCTTGTCTTGCATTGCCTTGCCCAATCAATCAATCAATCAATCAATCAATCAATCAATCAATCAATCAATAATCTATCTATCTATCTATCTATCTATCTATCTATCTATCTATCTATCTATCTATCTATCTATCTATCTATCTATCTATCTATCTATCTATCTATCTCTCTCTATCTATCTATCTATCTATCTATCTATCTATCTATCTATCTATCTATCTATCTATCTATCTATCTATCTATCTATCTATCTATCTATCTATCTATCTATCTATCTATCTATCTATCTATCTATCTATTTATCTATTTATCTATCTATCTATCTATCTATCTATCTATCTATCTATCTATCTATCTATCTATCTATCTATCTATCTATCTATCTATCTATCTATCTATCTATCTATCTATCTATCTATCTATCTATCTATCTATCTATCTATCTATCTATCTATCTATCTATCTATCTATCTATCTATCTCTATCTATCTATCTATCTATCTATCTATCTATCTATCTATCTATCTATCTATCTATCTATCTATCTATCTATCTATCTATCTATCTATCTATCTATCTATCTATCAAAATCATACAGGAAAGAATAAAAAGTAAGGTAGACAGCGAAATCCAAGAAGAACAGTTTGGTTTTAGACGGAACAGTGGAACAAGAGAGGCAATATTTTGCCTAAGAATATTAGCAGAAAAATATACAGAGGTCCAAAAAAGTATGTACATGTGCTTCATTGACTATAAGAAGGCTTTTGACAGAGTCCATCATGAGAAAATAATTGAATGCCTCGAAGACATAGGTATTGATGGAAAAGATATAAGAATACTCAGTAACCTTTATTGGGAGCAAACTGCCACAGTAAGATCTGGAAGGAATTATTCATCATACATAGACATAAAAAGAGGTGTCCGACAAGGTTGTGTGCTGTCCCCCTGCCTATTTAATTTATACACTGAAAAAATTTTCAAACAGATACAGGAAATACCAGGACTGAACATCAGTGGAAGGTCAATAAACAACCTTAGATATGCAGATGATACCGTGTTGTTAGCTGAAAGCGAACAGGAGTTACAAGAACTAGTGAAGCAAGTGAACAGTATAAGTCATGAATATGGACTCGACATTAATATTGAGAAAACAAAAAAACTATGATAATTAGCAAAACAGACGATAAACCCACATTAAAGATAAGCGTAAATGGGAAAATCCTGGAACAAGTCAAGAGCTACGTATATCTTGGTCATATAATAACAGAAGATGGCAGATGTGAAACAGAAATCAAGAAGAGAATAGGAATGGCCAAAGCTACATTCAACAACATGAAACATATACTGACATCTAAACAGTTATCTCACAAATTAAAACTGAGAATCATAAAGTGTTATATATATATTCTGCATTTCTGTATGGTGCGGAAACATGGACGACGAATAAGCATTTGGAGGAAAGAATTGAGGCTCTTGAAATGTGGATATATAGAAGAATGGGGCGTATCTCATGGAAAGAGATGAAAACAAATAAGGAGGTCCTAGAAAATCTAAGTATGAAAAGAGAACTAATGAGGGAGATCAAAGTTCGACAACTAAAATACTTTGGCCACATAAAAAGGCATAACACCTTGCAGAAGACCTTAACAGAAGGGAGAGTTGAAGGCAAACGTGCAAGGGGAAGACAGCGCTATAAGTGGGAAGATAACATCAAGAGATGGACAGGAAAGAGTCTATCAGAGTGCACCACCAAGACAAGAGACAGAAGACGTTGGAGATCCATTAGAGCCAACCTTCGTTGTGGAGATGGCAACGGATGATGACGATCTATCTATCTATCTATCTATCTATCTATCTATCTATCTATCTATCTATCTATCTATCTATCTATCTATCTATCTATCTATCTATCTATCTATCTATCTATCTATCTATCTATCTATCTATCTATCTATCTATCTATCTATCTATCTATCTATCTATCTATCTATCTATCTATCTATCTATCTATCTATCTATCTATCTATCTATCTATCTATCTATCTATCTATCTATCTATCTATCTATCTATCTATCTATCTATCTATCTATCTATCTATCTATCTATCTATCTATCTATCTATCTATCTATCTATCTATCTATCTATCTATCTATCTATCTATCTATCTATCTATCTATCTATCTATCTATCTATCTATCTATCTATCTATTTCTTTATTTATTTATCTAGCTATTTATCTTATATTAGATATTACTGCAAAGTTTATAATATCTTATTTAATTTTCACCCCAGTTGTCGTCTTCGTTACAGCACAAGTCCGACAGTGTCTTACGCCCGACTATTAATTGCAGGTCAGTATTGATTGGTTCGTTGTTATTGCAAGGTGTCACATGAAACTGGCCGCCCAATGTTTCACTAATCCAAAACACCAACTTCTGTATTCTCTCTGGTAAAGATAAATGGTGGCTTGTTATCATGCTATTACAGGCAGGTTAGTCAGGCAGGTACGTAGGCAGTCAGGTCTGCATGTAGTCATGTAAGTAAGTAAGATGAGTTGCAAAGTAAAATAGGCAGATAGTCAGTGCAATACTTAGCATTATTCGCGGAACAGCTGCTTTCTTAGACAGCGGCGCAGTAACACTATTTGCAGAAAAACTGCTTTCTTAGACAGCGGAAGAATTCTATATTATACCATAAAATGTTCATGACAGTTGAGCTAGCTTGCTGGCTGGCCGGCTGGCTTGTTATCTGCCTGGCTGGCTGCCGGGCTAGCTCAGTGCCTGTCTGGCTGTCTGATTAGCCGCCTGGCTGCCTGGCTGCTGTGCCTGCTGGCTGGCTGATTAGCCATGCCTGGCTGGCTGGTTGCTTGGCTTGCATGCTAGCTTCCTGGCTAGATGCATGTCTGGCTGGATAACTGCCTGGCCTGGCTGGCTAGCTGCTGGCTGGCTGGCTGGCCTAACTGGCTTTGCTGCCTGGCTGGCTGCCTGGCTAGCTCAGTGCCTGTCTGGCTGTCTGATTAGCCGCCTGGCTAGCTGTGGCTGCCTGGCTGGATAGATGCATGCCTGGCTGGCTGGTTGCTTGGCTTGCATGCTAGCTTCCTGGCTAGATGCATGTCTGGCTGGATAACTGCCTGCCTCGGTAGATGCATGCCTGGATGGCTGCCTACCTAACTGGCTTTATATTGTCTTGTCTTGCATTGCCTTGCCCAATCAATCAATCAATCAATCTATCTATCTATCTATCTATCTATCTATCTATCTATCTATCTATCTATCTATCTATCTATCTATCTATCTATCTATCTATCTATCTATCTATCTATCTATCTATCTATCTATCTATCTATCTATCTATCTATCTATCTATCTATCTCTATCTATCTATCTATCTATCTATCTATCTATCTATCTATCTATCTATCTATCTATCTATCTATCTATCTATCTCTATCTATCTATCTATCTATCTATCTATCTATCTATCTATCTATCTATCTATCTATCTATCTATCTATCTATCTATCTATCTATCTATCTATCTATCTATCTATCTATCTATCTATCTATCTATCTATCTATCTATCTATCTATCTATCTATCTATCTATCTATCTATCTATCAAAATCATACAGGAAAGAATAAAAAGTAAGGTAGACAGCGAAATCCAAGAAGAACAGTTTGGTTTTAGACGGAACAGTGGAACAAGAGAGGCAATATTTTGCCTAAGAATATTAGCAGAAAAATATACAGAGGTCCAAAAAAGTATGTACATGTGCTTCATTGACTATAAGAAGGCTTTTGACAGAGTCCATCATGAGAAAATAATTGAATGCCTCGAAGACATAGGTATTGATGGAAAAGATATAAGAATACTCAGTAACCTTTATTGGGAGCAAACTGCCACAGTAAGATCTGGAAGGAATTATTCATCATACATAGACATAAAAAGAGGTGTCCGACAAGGTTGTGTGCTGTCCCCCTGCCTATTTAATTTATACACTGAAAAAATTTTCAAACAGATACAGGAAATACCAGGACTGAACATCAGTGGAAGGTCAATAAACAACCTTAGATATGCAGATGATACCGTGTTGTTAGCTGAAAGCGAACAGGAGTTACAAGAACTAGTGAAGCAAGTGAACAGTATAAGTCATGAATATGGACTCGACATTAATATTGAGAAAACAAAAACTATGATAATTAGCAAAACAGACGATAAACCCACATTAAAGATAAGCGTAAATGGGAAAATCCTGGAACAAGTCAAGAGCTACGTTATCTTGGTCATATAATAACAGAAGATGGCAGATGTGAAACAGAAATCAAGAAGAGAATAGGAATGGCCAAAGCTACATTCAACAACATGAAACATATACTGACATCTAAACAGTTATCTCACAAATTAAAACTGAGAATCATAAAGTGTTATATATATTCTGCATTTCTGTATGGTGCGGAAACATGGACGACGAATAAGCATTTGGAGGAAAGAATTGAGGCTCTTGAAATGTGGATATATAGAAGAATGGGGCGTATCTCATGGAAAGAGATGAAAACAAATAAGGAGGTCCTAGAAAATCTAAGTATGAAAAGAGAACTAATGAGGGAGATCAAAGTTCGACAACTAAAATACTTTGGCCACATAAAAAGGCATAACACCTTGCAGAAGACCTTAACAGAAGGGAGAGTTGAAGGCAAACGTGCAAGGGGAAGACAGCGCTATAAGTGGGAAGATAACATCAAGAGATGGACAGGAAAGAGTCTATCAGAGTGCACCACCAAGACAAGAGACAGAAGACGTTGGAGATCCATTAGAGCCAACCTTCGTTGTGGAGATGGCAACGGATGATGACGATCTATCTAACTTAT
>JAMPIV010020827.1:25000-27500 GCA_024509875.1 Oreohelix idahoensis | reverse complement strand
CAGTCAGGTCTGCATGTAGTCATGTAAGTAAGTAAGATGAGTTGCAAAGTAAAATAGGCAGATAGTCAGTGCAATACTTAGCATTATTCGCGGAACAGCTGCTTTCTTAGACAGCGGCGCAGTAACACTATTTGCAGAAAAGCTGCTTTCTTAGACAGCGGAAGAATTCTATATTATACCATAAAATGTTCATGACAGTTGGGCTAGCTTGCTGGCTGGCAGGCTGGCCGGCTGGCTGGTTATCTGCCTGGCTGGCTGCCTGGCTAGCTCAGTGCCTGACTGGCTGGCTGATTAGCCGCCTGGCTGCCTGGCTAGCTGTGGCTGCCTGGCTGGATAGATGCATGCCTGGCTGGCTGGTTGCTTGGCTTGCATGCTAGCTTCCTGGCTAGATGCATGTCTGGCTGGATAACTGCCTGCCTCGGTAGATGCATGCCTGGATGGCTGCCTACCTAACTGGCTTTATATTGTCTTGTCTTGCATTGCCTTGCCCAATCAATCAATCAATCAATCAATCAATCAATCAATCAATCAATCAATCTATCTATCTATCTATCTATCTATCTATCTATCTATCTATCTATCTATCTATCTATCTATCTATCTATCTATCTATCTATCTATCTATCTATCTATCTATCTATCTATCTATCTATCTATCTATCTATCTATCTATCTATCTATCTATCTATCTATCTATCTATCTATCTATCTATCTATCTATCTATCTATCTATCTATCTATCTATCTATCTATCTATCTATCTATCTATCTATCTATCTCTATCTATCTATCTATCTATCTATCTATCTATCTATCTATCTATCTATCTATCTATCTATCTATCTATCTATCTATCTATCTATCTATCTATCTATCTATCCATCCATCTATCTATCTATCCATCTATCTATCTATCTATCTATCTATCTATCTATCTATCTATCTATCTATCTATCTATCTATCTATCTATCTATCTATCTATCTATCTATCTATCTATCTATCTATCTATCTATCTGAGTGTCTGTCTATCTATCTGTCTGTCTGTCTATCTATTTGTCTGTCTATCTATTTATCTATCAACCTATCTATCAATCTATCTATCAAGCTAGCTATCTACCTAGCTATGTATCTATTTATTTATTTATCTAGCTATTTATCTTATATTTGATATCACTGCAAAGTTTACAATATCTTATTTAATTATATTGGAAGCCGCGCTGGTGTAATGGCTACAACGTTGTACTGGTGACCAGGTTTTCATGGTTTAAACCCGGGCGTTGGCATTTGAAGGAATGTTTACGACCGGAAATTTGACTGAATAACCTGAACGGCTCCTACACATAAATCCCGTGTGGAAGCTCCTGACCGGGTTGGAAGGAAAGTCCACTGACACCCCAGCCTCGCAATGACATGTCATAGGGCCAAAAGAGCTGGAAAGCTCGAGTGCCGCTGGTTAGAAAAAAAAAGTATTTAATTATAATTCTAATCTTGTTTAATCTTCATATAATAAAAGAATCTATCTATCTATCTATCTATCTATCTATCTATCTATCTATCTATCTATCTATCTATCTATCTATCTATCTATCTATCTATCTATCTATCTATCTATCTATCTATCTATCTATCTATCTATCTATCTATCTATCTATCTATCTATCTATCTATCTATCTATCTATCTATCTATCTATCTATCTATCTATCTATCTATCTATCTATCTATCTATCTATCTATCTATCTATCTATCTATCTAACATCTATCTATCTATCTATCTATCTATCTATCTATCTATCTATCTATCTATCTATCTATCTATCTATCTATCTATCTATCTATCTATCTATCTATCTATCTATCTATCTATCTATCTATCTATCTATCTATCTATCTATCTATCTATCTATCTATCTATCTATCTATCTATCTAATCTATCATTGAATAATCTATCAATTGAATCGAAGACATAAGGTCTTGATGGAAAAGATCTATAAGAATACTCAGTATTGATTGGTTTATTGGGATCAGAACAGAACAGTAAGAACTGGAAGGAATTATTTCATAATCATAGAAGATAAAAAGAGAGAGTCCCGACAAGGTTGTCTGTGGGCTGTTCAATCCCTGCTATTTAATTTAATATCAGAAAATGCTTCATCAAAAGATACATGAAATACCAGGAACTGAACATCATCTCTAATGATGGAATAAAGAAACCTTAGATATGCAGATGATACCAAACTGTTAAGATTAGGAATATATGAAAGCATAGACAAAAAAGAGGTGTCCGACAAGGTTGATGCTATTTATTTATTATACATGAAAAAATATTTCAATTACAGATA
This sequence comes from Oreohelix idahoensis, assembly GCA_024509875.1. NCBI lineage: Eukaryota > Metazoa > Mollusca > Gastropoda > Stylommatophora > Oreohelicidae > Oreohelix > Oreohelix idahoensis. The sequence continues at coordinate 25,155 of JAMPIV010020827.1, read as the reverse complement.
CTAGTCTATCTATCTAGATCTGAACATCAGTGGAAAAGGTCATAAACAACTTAGATATAATGCAAATCTGTGTTGTTAGCTGAATAACAGGAGTTACAAGAACTAGTGAAGCAAGTATCTATAAGTCATGAATATTATTAATATTGAGAAAAACT
>JAMPIV010020827.1:17500-20000 GCA_024509875.1 Oreohelix idahoensis | reverse complement strand
ATTCGCGGAACAGCTGCTTTCTTAGACAGCGGCGCAGTAACACTATTTGCAGAAAAGCTGCTTTCTTAGACAGCGGAAGAATTCTATATTATACCATAAAATGTTCATGACAGTTGGGCTAGCTTGCTGGCTGGCAGGCTGGCCGGCTGGCTGGTTATCTGCCTGGCTGGCTGCCTGGCTAGCTCAGTGCCTGACTGGCTGGCTGATTAGCCGCCTGGCTGCCTGGCTAGCTGTGGCTGCCTGGCTGGATAGATGCATGCCTGGCTGGCTGGTTGCTTGGCTTGCATGCTAGCTTCCTGGCTAGATGCATGTCTGGCTGGATAACTGCCTGCCTCGGTAGATGCATGCCTGGATGGCTGCCTACCTAACTGGCTTTATATTGTCTTGTCTTGCATTGCCTTGCCCAATCAATCAATCAATCAATCAATCAATCAATCAATCTATCTATCTATCTATCTATCTATCTATCTATCTATCTATCTATCTATCTATCTATCTATCTATCTATCTATCTATCTATCTATCTATCTATCTATCTATCTATCTATCTATCTATCTATCTATCTATCTATCTATCTATCTATCTATCTATCTATCTATCTATCTATCTCTCTATCTATCTATCTATCTATCTATCTATCTATCTATCTATCTATCATCTATCTATCTATCTATCTATCTATCTATCTATCTATCTATCTATCTATCTATCTATCTATCTATCTATCTATCTATCTATCTATCTATCTATCTATCTATCTATCTATCTATCTATCTATCTATCTATCTATCTATCTCTATCTATCTATCTATCTATCTATCTATCTATATATCTATCTATCTATCTATCTATCTATCTATCTATCTATCTATCTATCTATCTATCTATCTATCTATCTATCTATCTATCTATCTATCTATCTATCTATTTATTTATTTATCTAGCTATTTATCTTATATTAGATATTACTGCAAAGTTTATAATATCTTATTTAATTCATTTCAGTTGTCCTTCGTTAGCCGACAGTGTCTCTGCCGACTATTAATTCAGGTATGTTATGTATTGATTGGTTATTGTATCTAAGTCAGTCTATGTTTGCAAGGTGTACATGAATACTGGCTCTAGTGCCATGTTTCACTAATCCAAAAAACAATATCAATAATATATTCTCTCTGGTAAAAAATCTGGTGGCTATTATATCATCTATTTGACAGGCAGGTTATCATGGAAAAGTAATAAGTAGAGTCAGGTCTGCATGTAGTCATGTAAGTAAGTAAGATGAGTTGCAAAGTAAATAGGCAGAATAGTACAGTGCAAACTTACATTATTTCGCGGAACAGGAGCTTTCTTAAGCGGCGCAGTAACACATTTGCAGAAAAGATCTGGAAGAATTCTATATTTTAATTGATGAATCTCTCATTGCATAGAATAATTATATTATCTGAATTAATATGTATGGTGCTATCAAAAATCTGGCTATCTGTATGCATTTGGATTTATATCATTGAAATCTGGCTATCTATTTATCTATCTATCTATGCTATCTATCTATCTATCTATCTATCTATCTATCTAAGCTCTATCTATGCATATCTAGATCTATCTATCTATACTATCTGATCTATTATCTATTTGCTAATCTAAACTAATTTGGCATATCTATCTATCTATCTATCTAAATATATCTATCTATATATCTAAATCTATCTATCTAAATCTATCTATCTATCTATCTATCTATCTATCTATCTATCTATCTATCTATCTATCTAATCTATCTATCTAATCTATCTAATCTATCTATCTATCTATCTATCTATCTATCTATCTATCTATCTATCTATCTATCTATCTATCTATCTATCTATCTATCTATCTATCTATCTATCTATCTATCTATCTATCTATCTATCTATCTATCTATCTATCTATCTATCTATCTATCTATCTATCTATCTATCTATCTATCTATCTATCTATCTATCTATCTATCTATCTATCTATCTATCTATCTATCTATCTATCTATCTATCTATCTATCTATCTATCTATCTATCTATCTATCTATCTATCTATCTATCTATCTATCTATCTATCTATCTATCTATCTATCTATCTATCTATCTATCTGTTTGTCTGTCTATCTATTTGTCTGTCTATCTACTTATCTATCAACCTATCTATCAATCTATCTATCAAGCTAGCTATTTACCTAGCTATGTATCTATTTATTTATTTATCTAGCTATTTATCTTATATTTGATATCACTGCAAAGTTTACAATATCTTATTTAATTATATTGGAAGCCGCGCTGGTGTAATGGCTACAATGTTGTACTGGTGACCAGGTTTTCATGGTTCAAACCCGGGCGTTGGCATTTGAAGGAATGTTTACGACCGGAAATTTGACTGAATAACCTGAACGGCTCCTACACATAAATCCCGTGTGGAAGCTCCTGACCGGGTTGGAAGGAAAGTCCACTGACATCCAAGCCTCGC
>JAMPIV010020827.1:0-12500 GCA_024509875.1 Oreohelix idahoensis | reverse complement strand
ATCTATCTATCTATCTATCTATCTATCTATCTATCTATCTATCTATCTATCTATCTATCTATCTATCTATCTATCTATATATCTATCTATCTATCTATCTATCTATCTATCTATCTATCTATCTATCTATCTATCTATCTATCTATCTATCTATCTATCTATCTATCTATCTATCTATCTATCTATCTATCTATCTATCTATCTATCTATCTATCTATCTCTATCTATCTATCTATCTATCTATCTATCTATCTATCTATCTATCTATCTATCTATCTATCTATCTATCTATCTATCTATCTATCTATCTATCTATCTATCTATCTATCTATCTATCTATCTATCTATCTATCTATCTATCTATCTATCTATCTATCTATCTATCTATCTATCTATCTATCTATCTATCTATCTATCTATCTATCTATCTATCAAAATCATACAGGAAAGAATAAAAAGTAAGGTAGACAGCGAAATCCAAGAAGAACAGTTTGGTTTTAGACGGAACAGTGGAACAAGAGAGACAATATTTTGCCTAAGAATATTAGCAGAAAAATATACAGATGTACATGTGCTTCATTGACTATAAGAAGGCTTTTGACAGAGTCCATCATGAGAAAATAATTGAATGCCTCGAAGACATAGGTATTGATGGAAAAGATATAAGAATACTCAGTAACCTTTATTGGGAGCAAACTGCCACAGTAAGATCTGGAAGGAATTATTCATCATACATAGACATAAAAAGAGGTGTCCGACAAGGTTGTGTGCTGTCCCCCTGCCTATTTAATTTATACACTGAAAAAATTTTCAAACAGATACAGGAAATACCAGGACTGAACATCAGTGGAAGGTCAATAAACAACCTTAGATATGCAGATGATACCGTGTTGTTAGCTGAAAGCGAACAGGAGTTACAAGAACTAGTGAAGCAAGTGAACAGTATAAGTCATGAATATGGACTCGACATTAATATTGAGAAAACAAAAACTATGATAATTAGCAAAACAGACGATAAACCCACATTAAAGATAAGCGTAAATGGGAAAATCCTGGAACAAGTAAGAGCTACGTATATCTTGGTCATATAATAACAGAAGATGGCAGATGTGAAACAGAAATCAAGAAGAGAATAGGAATGGCCAAAGCTACATTCAACAACATGAAACATATACTGACATCTAAACAGTTATCTCACAAATTAAAACTGAGAATCATAAAGTGTTATATATATTCTGCATTTCTGTATGGTGCGGAAACATGGACGACGAATAAGCATTTGGAGGAAAGAATTGAGGCTCTTGAAATGTGGATATATAGAAGAATGGGGCGTATCTCATGGAAAGAGATGAAAACAAATAAGGAGGTCCTAGAAAATCTAAGTATGAAAAGAGAACTAATGAGGGAGATCAAAGTTCGACAACTAAAATACTTTGGCCACATAAAAAGGCATAACACCTTGCAGAAGACCTTAACAGAAGGGAGAGTTGAAGGCAAACGTGCAAGGGGAAGACAGCGCTATAAGTGGGAAGATAACATCAAGAGATGGACAGGAAAGAGTCTATCAGAGTGCACCACCAAGACAAGAGACAGAAGACGTTGGAGATCCATTAGAGCCAACCTTCGTTGTAGAGATGGCAACGGATGATGACGATCTATCTATCTATCTATCTATCTATCTATCTATCTATCTATCTATCTATCTATCTATCTATCTATCTATCTATCTATCTATCTATCTATCTATCTATCTATCTATCTATCTATCTATCTATCTATCTATCTATCTATCTATCTATCTATCTATCTATCTATCTATCTATCTATCTATCTATCTATCTATCTATCTATCTATCTATCTATCTATCCATCTATCTATCTATCTATCTATCTATCTATCTATCTATCTATCTATCTATCTATCTATCTATCTATCTATCTATCTATCTATCTATCTATCTATCTATCTATCTATCTATCTATCTATCTATCTATCTATCTATATCTATCTATCTATCTATCTATCTATCTATCTATCTATCTATCTATCTATCTATCTATCTATCTATCTATCTATCTATCTATCTATCTATCTATCTATCTATCTATCTATCTATCCATCCATACATCTATCTATCTATCTATCTATCTATCTATCTATCTATCTATCTATCTATCTATCTATCTATCTATCTATCTATCTATCTATCTATCTATCTATCTATCTATCTATCTATCTATCTATCTATCTATCTATCTATCTATCTATCTATCTATCTACCTATCTATCTATCTATCTATCTATCTATCTATCTATCTATCTATCTATCTATCTATCTATCTATCTATCTATCTATCTATCTATCTATCTATCTATCTATCTATCTATCTATCTATATATCTATCTATCTATCTATCTATCTATCTATCTATCTATCTATCTAGCTATTTATCTTATATTAGATATTACTGCAAAGTTTATAATATCTTATTTAATTTTCACCCCAGTTGTCGTCTTCGTTACAGCACAAGTCCGACAGTGTCTTACGCCCGACTATTAATTGCAGGTCAGTATTGATTGGTTCGTTGTTATTGCAAGGTGTCACATGAAACTGGCCGCCCAATGTTTCACTAATCCAAAACACCAACTTCTGTATTCTCTCTGGTAAAGATAAATGGTGGCTTGTTATCATGCTATTACAGGCAGGTTAGTCAGGCAGGTACGTAGGCAGTCAGGTCTGCATGTAGTCATGTAAGTAAGTAAGATGAGTTGCAAAGTAAAATAGGCAGATAGTCAGTGCAATACTTAGCATTATTCGCGGAACAGCTGCTTTCTTAGACAGCGGCGCAGTAACACTATTTGCAGAAAAGCTGCTTTCTTAGACAGCGGAAGAATTCTATATTATACCATAAAATGTTCATGACAGTTGGGCTAGCTTGCTGGCTGGCAGGCTGGCCGGCTGGCTGGTTATCTGCCTGGCTGGCTGCCTGGCTAGCTCAGTGCCTGACTGGCTGGCTGATTAGCCGCCTGGCTGCCTGGCTAGCTGTGGCTGCCTGGCTGGATAGATGCATGCCTGGCTGGCTGGTTGCTTGGCTTGCATGCTAGCTTCCTGGCTAGATGCATGTCTGGCTGGATAACTGCCTGCCTCGGTAGATGCATGCCTGGATGGCTGCCTACCTAACTGGCTTTATATTGTCTTGTCTTGCATTGCCTTGCCCAATCAATCAATCAATCAATCAATCAATCAATCAATCAATCAATCAATCATCTATCTATCTATCTATCTATCTATCTATCTATCTATCTATCTATCTATCTATCTATCTATCTATCTATCTATCTATCTATCTATCTATCTATCTATCTATCTATCTATCTATCTATCTATCTATCTATCTATCTATCTATCTATCTATCTATCTATCTATCTATCTATCTATCTATCTATCTATCTATCTCTATCTATCTATCTATCTATCTATCTATCTATCTATCTATCTATCTATCTATCTATCTATCTATCTATCTATCTATCTATCTATCTATCTATCTATCTATCTATCTATCTATCTATCTATCTATCTATCTATCTATCTATCTATCTATCTATCTATCTATCTATCTATCTATCTATCTATCTATCTATCTATCTATCTATCTATCTATCTATCTATCTATCTATCTATCTATCTATCTATCTATCTATCTATCTATCTATCTATCTATCTATCTATCTATCTATCTATCTATCTATCTATCTATCTATCTATCTATCTATCTATCTATCTATCTATCTATCTATCTATCTATCTATCTATCTATCTATCTATCTATCTATCTATCTATCTAGCTATTTATCTTATATTAGATATTACTGCAAAGTTTATAATATCTTATTTAATTTTCACCCCAGTTGTCGTCTTCGTTACAGCACAAGTCCGACAGTGTCTTACGCCCGACTATTAATTGCAGGTCAGTATTGATTGGTTCGTTGTTATTGCAAGGTGTCACATGAAACTGGCCGCCCAATGTTTCACTAATCCAAAACACCAACTTCTGTATTCTCTCTGGTAAAGATAAATGGTGGCTTGTTATCATGCTATTACAGGCAGGTTAGTCAGGCAGGTACGTAGGCAGTCAGGTCTGCATGTAGTCATGTAAGTAAGTAAGATGAGTTGCAAAGTAAAATAGGCAGATAGTCAGTGCAATACTTAGCATTATTCGCGGAACAGCTGCTTTCTTAGACAGCGGCGCAGTAACACTATTTGCAGAAAAGCTGCTTTCTTAGACAGCGGAAGAATTCTATATTATACCATAAAATGTTCATGACAGTTGGGCTAGCTTGCTGGCTGGCAGGCTGGCCGGCTGGCTGGTTATCTGCCTGGCTGGCTGCCTGGCTAGCTCAGTGCCTGACTGGCTGGCTGATTAGCCGCCTGGCTGCCTGGCTAGCTGTGGCTGCCTGGCTGGATAGATGCATGCCTGGCTGGCTGGTTGCTTGGCTTGCATGCTAGCTTCCTGGCTAGATGCATGTCTGGCTGGATAACTGCCTGCCTCGGTAGATGCATGCCTGGATGGCTGCCTACCTAACTGGCTTTATATTGTCTTGTCTTGCATTGCCTTGCCCAATCAATCAATCAATCAATCAATCAATCAATCAATCAATCAATCAATCAATCAATCTATCTATCTATCTATCTATCTATCTATCTATCTATCTATCTATCTATCTATCTATCTATCTATCTATCTATCTATCTATCTATCTATCTATCTATCTATCTATCTATCTATCTATCTATCTATCTATCTATCTATCTATCTATCTATCTATCTATCTATCTATCTATCTATCTATCTATCTATCTATCTATCTATCTATCTATCTATCTATCTATCTATCTATCTATCTATCTATCTATCTATCTATCTATCTATCTATCTATCTATCTATCTATCTATCTATCTATCTATCTATCTATCTATCTATCTATCTATCTATCTATCTATCTATCTATCTATCTATCTATCTATCTATCTATCTATCTATCTATCTATCTATCTATCTATCTATCTATCTATCTACCTATCTATCTATCTATCTATCTATCTATCTATCTATCTATCTATCTATCTATCTATCTATCTATCTATCTATCTATCTATCTATCTATCTATCTATCTATCTATCTATCTATCTATCTATCTATCTATCTATCTATCAAAATCATACAGGAAAGAATAAAAAGTAAGGTAGACAGCGAAATCCAAGAAGAACAGTTTGGTTTTAGACGGAACAGTGGAACAAGAGAGACAATATTTTGCCTAAGAATATTAGCAGAAAAATATACAGAGGTCCAAAAAAGTATGTACATGTGCTTCATTGACTATAAGAAGGCTTTTGACAGAGTCCATCATGAGAAAATAATTGAATGCCTCGAAGACATAGGTATTGATGGAAAAGATATAAGAATACTCAGTAACCTTTATTGGGAGCAAACTGCCACAGTAAGATCTGGAAGGAATTATTCATCATACATAGACATAAAAAGAGGTGTCCGACAAGGTTGTGTGCTGTCCCCCTGCCTATTTAATTTATACACTGAAAAAATTTTCAAACAGATACAGGAAATACCAGGACTGAACATCAGTGGAAGGTCAATAAACAACCTTAGATATGCAGATGATACCGTGTTGTTAGCTGAAAGCGAACAGGAGTTACAAGAACTAGTGAAGCAAGTGAACAGTATAAGTCATGAATATGGACTCGACATTAATATTGAGAAAACAAAAACTATGATAATTAGCAAAACAGACGATAAACCCACATTAAAGATAAGCGTAAATGGGAAAATCCTGGAACAAGTCAAGAGCTACGTATATCTTGGTCATATAATAACAGAAGATGGCAGATGTGAAACAGAAATCAAGAAGAGAATAGGAATGGCCAAAGCTACATTCAACAACATGAAACATATACTGACATCTAAACAGTTATCTCACAAATTAAAACTGAGAATCATAAAGTGTTATATATATTCTGCATTTCTGTATGGTGCGGAAACATGGACGACGAATAAGCATTTGGAGGAAAGAATTGAGGCTCTTGAAATGTGGATATATAGAAGAATGGGGCGTATCTCATGGAAAGAGATGAAAACAAATAAGGAGGTCCTAGAAAATCTAAGTATGAAAAGAGAACTAATGAGGGAGATCAAAGTTCGACAACTAAAATACTTTGGCCACATAAAAAGGCATAACACCTTGCAGAAGACCTTAACAGAAGGGAGAGTTGAAGGCAAACGTGCAAGGGGAAGACAGCGCTATAAGTGGGAAGATAACATCAAGAGATGGACAGGAAAGAGTCTATCAGAGTGCACCACCAAGACAAGAGACAGAAGACGTTGGAGATCCATTAGAGCCAACCTTCGTTGTGGAGATGGCAACGGATGATGACGATCTATCTATCTATCTATCTATCTATCTATCTATCTATCTATCTATCTATCTATCTATCTATCTATCTATCTATCTATCTATCTATCTATCTATCTATCTATCTATCTATCTATCTATCTATCTATCTATCTATCTATCTATCTATCTATCTATCTATCTATCTATCTATCTATCTATCTATCTATCTATCTATCTATCTATCTATCTATCTATCTATCTATCTATCTATCTATTTATCTATCGATCTATCTATCTATCGATCTATCTATCTATCTATCTATCTAACTATCTATCTATCTATCTATCTATCTATCTATCTATCTATCTATCTATCTATCTATCTATCTATCTATCTATCTATCTATCTATCTATCTATCTATCTATCTATCTATCTATCTATCTATCTATCTATCTATCTATCTATCTATCTATCTATCTATCTATCTATCTATCTATTTCTTTATTTATTTATCTAGCTATTTATCTTATATTAGATATTACTGCAAAGTTTATAATATCTTATTTAATTTTCACCCCAGTTGTCGTCTTCGTTACAGCACAAGTCCGACAGTGTCTTACGCCCGACTATTAATTGCAGGTCAGTATTGATTGGTTCGTTGTTATTGCAAGGTGTCACATGAAACTGGCCGCCCAATGTTTCACTAATCCAAAACACCAACTTCTGTATTCTCTCTGGTAAAGATAAATGGTGGCTTGTTATCATGCTATTACAGGCAGGTTAGTCAGGCAGGTACGTAGGCAGTCAGGTCTGCATGTAGTCATGTAAGTAAGTAAGATGAGTTGCAAAGTAAAATAGGCAGATAGTCAGTGCAATACTTAGCATTATTCGCGGAACAGCTGCTTTCTTAGACAGCGGCGCAGTAACACTATTTGCAGAAAAGCTGCTTTCTTAGACAGCGGAAGAATTCTATATTATACCATAAAATGTTCATGACAGTTGGGCTAGCTTGCTGGCTGGCAGGCTGGCCGGCTGGCTGGTTATCTGCCTGGCTGGCTGCCTGGCTAGCTCAGTGCCTGACTGGCTGGCTGATTAGCCGCCTGGCTGCCTGGCTAGCTGTGGCTGCCTGGCTGGATAGATGCATGCCTGGCTGGCTGGTTGCTTGGCTTGCATGCTAGCTTCCTGGCTAGATGCATGTCTGGCTGGATAACTGCCTGCCTCGGTAGATGCATGCCTGGATGGCTGCCTACCTAACTGGCTTTATATTGTCTTGTCTTGCATTGCCTTGCCCAATCAATCAATCAATCAATCAATCAATCAATCAATCAATCAATCTATCTATCTATCTATCTATCTATCTATCTATCTATCTATCTATCTATCTATCTATCTATCTATCTATCTATCTATCTATCTATCTATCTATCTATCTATCTATCTATCTATCTATCTATCTATCTATCTGTCTGTCTATCTATCTATCTATCTATCTATCTATCTATCTATCTATCTATCTATCTATCTATCTATCTATCTATCTATCTATCTATCTATCTATCTATCTATCTATCTATCTATCTATCTATCTATCTATCTATCTATCTATCTATCTATCTATCTATCTATCTATCTATCTATCTATCTATCTATCTATCTATCTATCTATCTATCTCTCTATCTATCTATCTATCTATCTATCTATCTATCTATCTATCTATCTATCTATCTATCTATCTATCTATCTATCTATCTATCTATCTATCTATCTATCTATCTATCAAAATCATACAGGAAAGAATAAAAAGTAAGGTAGACAGCGAAATCCAAGAAGAACAGTTTGGTTTTAGACGGAACAGTGGAACAAGAGAGGCAATATTTTGCCTAAGAATATTAGCAGAAAAATATACAGAGGTCCAAAAAAGTATGTACATGTGCTTCATTGACTATAAGAAGGCTTTTGACAGAGTCCATCATGAGAAAATAATTGAATGCCTCGAAGACATAGGTATTGATGGAAAAGATATAAGAATACTCAGTAACCTTTATTGGGAGCAAACTGCCACAGTAAGATCTGGAAGGAATTATTCATCATACATAGACATAAAAAGAGGTGTCCGACAAGGTTGTGTGCTGTCCCCCTGCCTATTTAATTTATACACTGAAAAAATTTTCAAACAGATACAGGAAATACCAGGACTGAACATCAGTGGAAGGTCAATAAACAACCTTAGATATGCAGATGATACCGTGTTGTTAGCTGAAAGCGAACAGGAGTTACAAGAACTAGTGAAGCAAGTGAACAGTATAAGTCATGAATATGGACTCGACATTAATATCGAGAAAACAAAAACTATGATAATTAGCAAAACAGACGATAAACCCACATTAAAGATAAGCGTAAATGGGAAAAATCCTGGAACAAGTCAAGAGCTACGTATATCTTGGTCATATAATAACAGAAGATGGCAGATGTGAAACAGAAATCAAGAAGAGAATAGGAATGGCCAAAGCTACATTCAACAACATGAAACATATACTGACATCTAAACAGTTATCTCACAAATTAAAACTGAGAATCATAAAGTGTTATATATATTCTGCATTTCTGTATGGTGCGGAAACATGGACGACGAATAAGCATTTGGAGGAAAGAATTGAGGCTCTTGAAATGTGGATATATAGAAGAATGGGGCGTATCTCATGGAAAGAGATGAAAACAAATAAGGAGGTCCTAGAAAATCTAAGTATGAAAAGAGAACTAATGAGGGAGATCAAAGTTCGACAACTAAAATACTTTGGCCACATAAAAAGGCATAACACCTTGCAGAAGACCTTAACAGAAGGGAGAGTTGAAGGCAAACGTGCAAGGGGAAGACAGCGCTATAAGTGGGAAGATAACATCAAGAGATGGACAGGAAAGAGTCTATCAGAGTGCACCACCAAGACAAGAGACAGAAGACGTTGGAGATCCATTAGAGCCAACCTTCGTTGTAGAGATGGCAACGGATGATGACGATCTATCTATCTTATCTATCTATCTATCTACCTATCTATCTATCTATCTATCTATCTATCTATCTATCTATCTATCTATCTATCTATCTATCTATCTATCTATCTATCTATCTATCTATCTATCTATCTATCTATCTATCTATCTATCTATCTATCTATCTATCTATCTATCTATCTATCTATCTATCTATCTATCTATCTATTGATCTATCTATCTATCTATCTATCTATCTATCTATCTATCATCTATCTATCTATCTATCTATCTATCTATCTATCTATCTATCTATCTATCTATCTATCTATCTATCTATCTATCTATCTATCTATCTATCTATCTATCTATCTATCTATCTATCTATCTATCTATCTATCTATCTATCTATCTATCTATCTATCTATCTATCTATCTATCTATCTATCTATCTATCTATCTATCTATCTATCTATCTATGTATCTATCTATCTATCTATCTATCTATCTATCTATCTATCTATCTATCTATCTATCTATCTATCTATCTATCTATCTATCTATCTATCTATCTATCTATCTATCTATCTATCTATCTATCTTTCTTAGGACAGCTAAGAAGAAACTCTATTATTGTATTAATATAAAAAATTCATGACAGTTAGCTACTTGCTGGCTGGCAGGCTATCCGGCTATTATCTGCCTATCTACTGCCTATCTATCTAGTGCTATCTATCTATCTGGTCTGATTAGCCGCTGGCTATCTGGCTCTGTCTGCCGATCTATCTGATCATGCCTATCTATCTGGTTATCTTGGATTGCATGCTATCTAAAGTCTATCTATCATTGTCTATCTATCTATCTATCTCTATAAGATGCTATCTATTAATCTATCTAACTGGCTTTATATCTTTATTTGCCTCTTATCTAGCATTTTTCTATCTATATAAATATTATCTGCAAAGTTTATCTATATCTCTATCATTTATATTTACTATTATCTATCTTCGTTATCTATCAAGTCCGACATGCTATCATTACTATCAAAATTTGGCATGCAGGAAGGAAGCTATAATAAAAAGTAAGGTAGACAGCGAAATCCAAGAAGAACAGTTTGGTTTTAGACGGAACAGTGGAAACAAGATGGCCCTTCGGCAATATTTTGCCTAATGAATATTAGCAAAAAACTAATATATCATTATCAGAGGTCTCAAAAAAAATATGTACATGTGCTTCATTGACTATATCATGCTATTACAGAGTCCATCATGAGAAATCATAATTGAATGCCTCGAAGACATAGGTATTGATGGAAAATTTATAAAGAATACTCAGTAACCTTTATTGGGAGCAAACTGCCACAGTAAGATCTGGAAGGAATTATTCATCATACATAGACATAAAAATTAGGTGTCCGACAACAGTTGTGTGCTTCCCCCTGCCTATTTAATTTATACACCGAAAAAATTTTCAAACAGATACAGGAAATACCAGGACTGAACATCAGTGGAAGGTCAATAAACAACCTTAGATATGCAGATGATACCGTGTTGTTAGCTGAAAGCGAACAGGAGTTACAAGAACTAGTGAAGCAATTGAACAGTATAAGTCATGAATATGGACTCGACATTAATATTGAGAAAACAAAAACTATGATAATTAGCAAAACAGACGATAAACCCACATTAAAGATATGCGTAAATGGGAGGAAAATCCTGGCAAGTCACAAGAGAGCTACGTATATCTTATCATATATCTTAATAACAGAAGATGGCATGTTGAAAACATCTGCCCACAAGGTAATAAGCGTGGATGGCAAAGCTACCTTCAATAGGAAAGTCTATGGACATTGCTAAAAATTACATTCATTGGCAATCTATAAATTTCAAGAGCATGTGGCCCGGCTGTCTATGGACAATCTAATTGGACAATCTATCTCAAAAATTAAAATTAAAGAATCAAAAAAGTGTTATATATATATATTCTGCATTTCTGTATGGTGCGGAATCATGGACGATGAATAAGCATTTGGAAGAAAGAATTGAGGCTCTTGAAATGTGGATATATAGAAGAATGGGGCGTATCTCATGGAAAGAGATGAAAACTATCTTAAGGGATCTATCTCTAGAAAATCTAAGTCTGCATTTTTAGTGAACTAATGACAAGGAGATCTAAGTTCTATCTATCTAAAATACTTCCTATCCATCCATAAATCTATCTATCTATCTATCTATCTATCTATCTATCTATCTATCTATCTATCTATCTATCTATCTATCTATCTTCTATCATCTATCTATCTATCTATATATCTATCTATCTATCTATCTATCTATCTATCTATCTATCTATCTATCTATCTATCTATCTATCTATCTATCTATCTATCTATCTATCTATCTATCTATCTATCTATCTATCTATCTATCTATCTATCTATCTATCTATCTATCTATCTATCTATCTATTTCTTTATTTATTTATTTATCTAGCTATTTATCTTATATTAGATATTACTGCAAAGTTTATAATATCTTATTTAATTTTCACCCCAGTTGTCGTCTTCGTTACAGCACAAGTCCGACAGTGTCTTACGCCCGACTATTAATTGCAGGTCAGTATTGATTGGTTCGTTGTTATTGCAAGGTGTCACATGAAACTGGCCGCCCAATGTTTCACTAATCCAAAACACCAACTTCTGTATTCTCTCTGGTAAAGATAAATGGTGGCTTGTTATCATGCTATTACAGGCAGGTTAGTCAGGCAGGTACGTAGGCAGTCAGGTCTGCATGTAGTCATGTAAGTAAGTAAGATGAGTTGCAAAGTAAAATAGGCAGATAGTCAGTGCAATACTTAGCATTATTCGCGGAACAGCTGCTTTCTTAGACAGCGGCGCAGTAACACTATTTGCAGAAAAGCTGCTTTCTTAGACAGCGGAAGAATTCTATATTATACCAAAAAAATGTTCATGACAGTTGGGCTAGCTTGCTGGCTGGCAGGCTGGCCGGCTGGCTGGTTATCTGCCTGGCTGGCTGCCTGGCTAGCTCAGTGCCTGACTGGCTGGCTGATTAGCCGCCTGGCTGCCTGGCTAGCT